>JALPQI010008004.1:0-48620 GCA_025490895.1 Thaumatotibia leucotreta | reverse complement strand
CAGTTACATGAGCTAGTGCCGTATCAGAGATATCAATATAAATGGAATAGTCACTCTTCGTTCCAAATGTGCTTAATATATCATTTATACTACCAACAAATAGTACTTTTTCTAACTAGTGCGGGAAAACTTTTTTTCGGCGAGGGTGTAAGTTGGAGCCCGAGTGAAACGAGGGCGACAATCATCCGAGTTAAAAAAAAGTTTTTGCACGTGTAAGGGACGATTTTTTTCATAACAAGTGCGTCAAAAAGAGAAATTACCGCGCACGAAGCGTGCGCAAAGTTCGTTTTTGCGCACTAGTTATGAAAAAGTACTTTTCCTCCACCCTCGCCAAAAAAAAGTATTCCCGCACTAGTTAGGGAATGTAATATTTCCTAACTAGTGGGTAAATTTCTCTTTTGAAGACACTTGTTATGAAAAAGTCGTTACGTGTAAAAACTTCTTTTTAACTCGGGTGATTGTCGCCCTCGTTTCACTCGGGCTCCAAATTTCACCCTCGACGAAAAAAAAATTATTTGCACTTGTATTGAAATGTACTACATATTTGATATTATTTTGACAGCATTATTTTTTGTCGGTATTTGACAAATGAGAGCGTTCAATTAAGTATTTTTTTATTTAATATAGTAGGTACTCACCAAATAGACAATACTTAACTTAAATAATAGATAGCATTCAATTAGTTACAAATAAATAAATATATTTAAATTAATTTTATGTATGTGTAAGAAAAATTGTAATGTAATTTTTAAATGTAAATGTAACGTTAATAATATTAAATAAAGTCGTCATTTTATGTATAATATTAATTTTATTATCGTTAAAAGTTTAAAAGTAAAAACACGGAACAACAGAGTACACACACAGAGCCATCTAGTGGAGCTTTCCTGAAATGTGTTGAGATAGAGGAAGAGGAACGTGCTCCGCAAAACCCTTTTTATGTAGAAACGCTTAAATTGAGCTTTGAAAGCTCTTCGGCAGATGGCGTGGTTATCTAGATGTTTTCAACTGCATCAACTCTAAATATATTTCATTATACATGTTGCTCGCGAGGAAACCGAAAGATTTTAATGCTGGATTCCCGACCATATTTAGAGTCTTTAATGTTATATAAAATTTCCTGGATTCGGCTTGGTTTCAGAGATAATCAACCTTTTTTCGAAATAAATTTTTCAAAGTAACTCGTCATTTAACTTCTTTTTGATTACAATGCTACCACAATGTATTCACGTTTTGCCTGACAATCAAAAAATACGAAATACTTGACGAAATAACCTGTACCTAAAAAAAAACAATTGAAATAAATAATTTAAAGAAATTGTATTTATGACAAAAAGTACTGGAAATGTTAAAAAATATAAAGTAAATAAAACTAAAAAAAAAGAAAAAATATTTTTTTAGGTCTCATAATATTTTTTGTTTATTTTGATGTCTTGAATGCATAGTTAAAATCTTTCGGAATGCTCTCGAGCACCCTGTATACAAATATTAAAATTAACAGCAAATGAAAGAATCAATTAACCTAAATTAGACGATTTTTTGCCTATTCTTGGTTGTCTCCATAGTGAAATTTGCTCAACAGTACAAGGCTTTGCACCCTGATCACTGCTGCTATCCAAAAATCACCTGGATCATTTATTTACCCCAGATATGACATACCTTGACCCATTTGATACATAATCAAAAATTTATGAAAAAATGTTTTTCTTATTTCTTCAAAAATAAGTAGTGGCGGATGTGTGAATAGTGAATTTTTGTATAAAAGTTACTAATGACGTGACCCACCACGATTTTTTTGACGAGTCATAAAAAAGTATCTCTAAATACTGTTAAGGCACAAGATGCTCTCTTACTCTGCCACGGTCTTTTTTTGATACAACCTTGCGACGACGACTGCTTGCACAAATACATATACATAAACGTAAAAACGGATATTCATCACAAAGTCATCTTGGTTTTCTAACTACGTACTTTGATACGTGGCTTTCTCGGTAACTCCGACAACGAAGACATAATATTTATTTTAGTTCATTTTCCAGTACTGTTGTTTAGTTGACTAACTAAAATTAGTACTTTCAGATGACCACCCTATGCATTTGTTTTAGTCTTGCAAAATAATATATTAGAATAGTCTGCAGGTACCTCTGTAAATTCATGGATCAATAGTTATTTGTTATACAAGGGTGCAAAGTTGTATTTTACCCGCGAGTATGAAATTGAAACACGAGCAAGCGAAAGGATTCTATAGTTGAACCACGAGTGAAGCGAGTGGTTCTAAAATAGAATCCTGAGCAGCGAGTGTTTTAACATACGAGAAGTAAAATACATTTGCACCCGTGTGTAACACAAAACTTTTCCCCTCACTATAGCGAGGAAACTCAAAAAAGGTAATTATTTGTTCACATTACAATCATCATTATCATAGATCATCGTTAGTGACAATAATTTTCCAAATGCATCATGTATTTAATGCAAGATTTTGTCGCAGTAAACTTACCACGAAAAAGTAAACGCAGCACGATTTTAACACATTCCTGTAGTTGCACACCAACGCCAATGCATTATTAAATCATTCTCATTCATTATTTTTACAAAATTATAACAGAACACCCTGAAAGTTGTTTAGTTTACTATTTTTATGCGTGTTCGAGTCGGTAAATAAAGATTATAACCTATAATATTCTTTGACAATGTTGACGTTGACATTTTCTGCGTTTTGTGATTGCATCTAGTCATCTTATCATCATTCACTAAAACAATTGTTACTTATGGAATTTTAGGATTTATATGTTAAAATCATCATATTATATAAAGGTTTGTATTTTACATTAAATTCTCAAACAAATTATTTAATTATCATTAATATGGAACAATTTCCATGAGCATTTTACGTTTTGTTATTCCAAAACCAAGATCATTACTTTGCCACACAAGTGAATAATATGCGTTTTAACACGTTCGTATTAAAGGATAAACGAGCACTTTACGAGCTAGTGAGGGGAAAAAGATATTTATTCACAGTCCATATGGAAATGGGCACTCTTTATACAAAAATACATTACATTGTTTGATTTTTGTTTGCCTCGCATACTCATACAGCATTTGGCCTTTGAATAAATCCTCTCGTAATACCCTTATAGGGTAAACAGTCCTTTTGGTAGATCCTATTACATTATGGATAGCAGGTAAAATAACAACAATAATACAGAACTTGCGTACTTATGTGTCCATATTTAGTGTAGGTACCTAATAAGGACAGGGATAAGTTTTTTTTTTGTGTAGGATTTCAACAATTAATTTATCTATTTCCATATTGTAGAGCATTTTTTTTCCTGGCACCAGTCACTGGAGTGTATTTTAATACTTATAGCTATCGTTAAATGGGTCATTTGCAGATGAAGTGCATCTTTTATTTTTTCGTATAATTTTAGAAATTATGCATTGGTACTAATGCGTAAGGTTTTAAATGTATAATGGTAGTTACTATAAAGAAGATTGTAGAACTTCTACTATAAAGAAGATTGTAGATTGAACTTGTAGAATTTTGTACAGAGTGTTGTACCATAATAATAAATACATTTGATTCGGTGGCTACGTCATTTTAAGCTCTTGCTTTAGGACTTTTTTAGAAAATTTTACATATTATTTTAACAGTAAAACAAAAATAGTCTGGACCTTCCGCTTAAACGATTGTAAATGTGTTCCAGATTTCAGAGACAAACTGTTTTAGGCTAAAATATCACAATCGAGTTAGCCAAGAATGCAACATGGCCCTAAAAATACAGAACAATTTCAAACTCGCTTTGGTTTCTGTAAAGTTAAAACGACCTACTTCATCAAAAGGTATTTAGGTATAAGAATAAATACCTTTATTTTATATTATTACCTATTCTTAAACCATAATTTATACCTACACAACTTTTCACCTGAAGATAAACTATTTACTTACGTAATTTATTAGCCATCCGGAAAAAACTTACCATATTATATACTGGATTAATAATAAACGTTTCAATCTGTATTTTACTAATATATTATTTTAATTTCCATACGGTAGTTTATGATTTGGGGGAGGTCTATGTCCAGCAGTGGACGTCATTTGGCCGATGATGATGATGTTTAAGATTTACCAGAAACTGTTGCATGCGGTTTAACTAATGTTCCGGCTATCGTAAATAAAACTGAAAGTTCTTGCTGAACACGCAAGGCGTGGCCTTTCGTGAGGGGTGTTCTCTAACCATTTGTATGGGCAATCAGTGTTAAGGAACCAACATGATGTGGTGATGTGAACTCGCAGCCGCGTCATCACATGGACACATTACTGCGATCGCCAATCCTTTACGCAGCCTGGCGATTATGGGCATTTACCTCCTAATGCGTCTATACGCATAGTTAATAGGACTGAGATCGGTTGGTGATGTATGTATGTGTTGTTAGGCCCTCCCCTGATCACCGTTACCCCGGGCTAGAGTTTTCGTTCTTATTTCAAAAACCAAAGTCTATTTTGAAAAATTGTTTTTTTCTAGAGTAATTATAATGTGTATTATAGAAGCCGGAAATAAATTTCAACTTCAATTTAAACTACATATTGTTTGACCCAACGAGATGTTTGAGGTAATTTCGAAAAACGTATATAAAACGTAAACGTATTTTGATTAGAGAGCCCTAAAAACTATTATGTACTTACTTATAGTTGTTTATGTATATTTGTATCACGCAAGCTAACTGGCCTCTAGTAATTCGATGACATAAAACAAAAGCTTTCGTGAAAATGCTTAATTATGGGAGCAGTTAACGCTTAAAGCCTATTTTATCGCGCTGCTAAATGTAGGCTGAAATCGTGCCGCAATAGTAACGTTTTAGTTCTATAAACGACTCTTTTGAAGTTCACAAAATGTCTACTAAATTGTTAAAATGGTTTAGTTTAATAACCTGCCCATATAAAATTCTACTTGAGTATCCAAAAAGCAATTAAAATCATTTTCTTCATTTACGATAATATTGTATTTAGTTATTTAGCTCAAATTGGGAATAGTCATGAAATACACAAAAGAAAATAAGATTTATGATGTTAGAAAACGATTACAAGTTGTGATTAATTAACCGTAATATTATATCTAGAAACAGAATAACTCTGGACGTTTCACTCATAACATATATAATATATTTTATCGTTATGAAAAAGATGTGTAAGGCTGAAACCACAGATTAATTATTACGAAGACAGACATGAAACCCTGAACCCAACCTTTTTGAACCAACCCATCCTGATATCTTTGGTAATTTGGTAACCTAATCCCAAGGCTAGGCACAATTTTTCCGAAAGTTAAACTACCTTCTGAAGATCGAACCCAGGAAAGAAACTAGGCATTATTGGGATAGTCCGATTTCATCACGATTTTTTCCTTCGTTGAAAAGGCATGGATATAAATAATGTTACATTAAATGATATTACGTGTTCTTAGTTTCGAAAACCTAACCGCCTTCAGGTGGCAGCGGAGCGAGACAAGAAGGAGCGGCGTCCGCTAGTGTGCTGCCAAAATCGTCTTTGAGTCTCTTGAGCTAGTGCAGTAAGAGTAAGTAACTACCTAGGTAACATTCTATAACGTCATTGATACAAGCCGGGGTTTGAACTTTGAACCGGATTGAAAGATGCACCTTACCGCTAAGCCAATTATGACGCCCGCCCTTGCGATCAAACAATGTGCAACTGTAGTGCGATTCTGTAGTTAATAGGTACACTATGCATGAATGGATGAATGCCCTTTGAATGTGGTCTCCATCAAGCTCTAGTTATGGACTACCGCACTCGTGTTCCAGTCGTCGTCGATCGCAGGCGAGTTTATAGTTCAATGAACCAGTGTTAAATTATATAATAGCCTCTCGTCTGTGGTAGAGCCAAAATCGGGTTTCTCTTGCCGTTAAAATTTTAATTATAAAATAAATAGACTTATTCAAGGTCAAGGCATAGGTACCCACAGATCGTGAAATGAATTCGTACATAAATTCATTTGTATGTACTACTCAGGTTATGATACCTACTTTTGTGCAATAATATAAGTTTACACTGTCTGAAGTCCTGGCAGTAGGTATATTTATTTAGTAAACAATGGCAGATATTAACCTATAATTATATGTATGTTAAACTTCTGTACCAAGAATTGGCATTACATTTGTTGCGTGAAACTGGATGGTTGCACCTTGTTTGCAGGTCTCCAGATCAGGGATCGAAACCAGTTTTATAGAAATGCCCCGAAGTAGCACAATACCTATTTTAGACTCTTTCTTTAGTATTTACTGAATATTTTATGTACTAAACAACATTGTATTATTAAATTAATCCACTAACACATAATTTATTTATCGAAGAACGAAACAACACTTGCTTATTCAAGATTCGCGAATATTTATTATACAGCTAACTGACATGAATCAGGAAGATATATATTATTCACACGAAACGACGTGTTCAACACCCAATATCTAAATCATCACACAGAATCAAAGAAAAAACTGACAGTTTTGGGCTTGGAATCCGCTGAATTAGTAATGTAAAGATTGCAATAACATTCAAGAAGAGAAAGATCAAAGAAAAAAACAGAGGAAACGTAAGAGACCAAAGTATTAGCACCAGTAGGCTTAGCACAGGATTAGTGCGACAATATGTCGCCGCGAGATAGACTATCCATCCCTCTTTTATTCATATAGTTAGTAAAAGATGGAAATCTATCTCGCGGCGACATACTGACATACCAATCATGTGCTAAGCACATTGAAAATGTCCTGTTACACTGGTTTGGCTAATAACTTGGCACACCCACGCTCGCTCATCCAATGAGAAAACACGGCTAGAAATTGTTTGCGACTGGCAGCGCGCCAACACCAACAGTTCTAGATTAAGCCTTCGCTTCAGTGCGATGACGACAATTTGGGCGCTGCTGCAGAATGTATGGAAGATCAAGCTGCTTGAGAGATGAATATGATTTGTACCGCACGTACTATGAAACATTTAATAAAATAATTGTATTTGTTACACAAAAAAATACTGCTTATTGAAGTTCAATCACACTAAAAATATACGGAACTGTGGCAGGGTATTGATTGCTTTTTTATTAAGATTTGCTTACACGTAACCAAAGTGCTGTTGGAACCTATGTAAACTACATGTTCTATACCTATCATAGACTTATTTGTATTACTGGTTGTTTGTGTAGCAACGGATTTCGAATGCTTTGACTGTTCCTAACACTTCACTTATCTAAGCCACGGAATAAACACGCTTTTATAAAATTCGAGCAGTTTAGTTTCTCTAATAAGTGCTTCGACTAATTATTTCTAACAAAATGTAAAATTTAACAATCCATGCCAAGAACGCCAAGAAGGAACAGCTCTATCATACAAGTTTTCAAGTTGTGTTTTGAAGAGTAAGTAGGCAGGTTTCTGCATTTATGCATACTTTGAACTCAAACACTCATGGGATTCTATTATAAAACCAAAACTCCTAAAAACATGAAATTCGACAATAAGAAATCACAATTCCCACATTACTTAAACTGTGTTTAAATTCAAGATTACCTGACGTTTGAACGTCTAAGGCTTCATATTATTAGAAGCGCTATGGAATCGGGTCATTTTCTTTACCCACTGAATTCCTTTTACTTTAGGGGTCGTTCTTTGATGATGCTTTTAGCTAATATCTCTTAGAAGAAATAAGCTTATTCAATTTAATCAAATTAAAGAGATACCAACGAATGAAGTACGCTACTTTTAAGGTTACAAGTACATACGTGCTATGGGACTATATACATAATATTACTATGATTACAGTAAACTGTCCGTTTCGCCATGCCCGTCTGTCCACCTGTCTGTCACTCTGCAGCATAAGGTAGTGGCCGTTTGTACTAGAAATTAGCAATTTGGTACTTGCTTAACAACAGGTTGGCCGTATGCTTGTTTGCGACCGGTGGATAAAAAAATACATATTGTAGGTATGCCACACTTAACAATGCGTATATATTTGGAGTTTTATTACATTTTTATATTATGCCATAGACCTCGTTCAATATCAGTAGACATTACAATTTTGATGGAATGCTATAACAAATAAAATTTTATATTTTCCTCGACCGGATAGGGCAGCCCTGTCGGGCTTTTCATACCGTACAATTTACTAACGAAATCATACTATTATTATTCTCCTTTGATAATGATCAGGGATCGGACAAATGTGTGTCATGGTTTGCAATAACATGGACATGATTCCAAATTTGATTATACGAATAATCAAATGAATAATTTCTTGAAACTTGAGTTCGAAGCTTAGGGTGACTATTTAAAAAGGTTTTCATTGTGTCAATTATGCTATTTTCTGAAAATGATTAAACGATTAATTATTCAATCAACTTAGGAGTCATGCCCATATTATTGCGAACAATGATGCACATTTTTCCGATCTCTGATAATGATACTTACTAATTCAACGACCACAAAAAAGAAAAAAAAAATGCTAAGTGCGAGCTAGACTCGCGAATCAAGGTTTTCACATAGGTCTGTTAGTAGATTACATAGCTGAAGTTTTCTGAAGGTGCGTTTAAACCAAAAGAGCATTCGCTGTTCTAGCGCCCGTTCTACGAAATCAACCAATCACGTTTTGTGTACCGATCGAATTTCGTAGAGTGGGAGGTTAGAACAGCGAATGCTCTTTTAGTTTGAACGCACCTTTAGGGGTGTTTGATTTTTTCTTGCTGAATATTATACAATAGGTTTTGAAATTATACATTTTTTGAAAGATGCAAGTTTTCGAGCGTTCGATAACCAAAAATTGAATTTTTATTCTGAACTTTTTATTTTAATCAGGTAAGATAAAATGAATAAGGGCTTATATTATAATGTAATAAAATGTGTTTTCACCACACTGCTCGTAAACACGCTGTTTGTCCTTCAATTTCAGAGCGCAAAACTGTGTTTTAATCTCTAGAGGTTAAAGTAATTTTTTTTAATCTTCTGGGTAGACTAAAGCAATAACTTATACGGCCTGAGAGTGCAATAAGCTTTTTGACGTTTGAACTAGACAGTACGTTCGAAAACTCCATAGTTTCAAACAGATTCGTATGAACCTTTCATAATATTATATTCAA
Source organism: Thaumatotibia leucotreta (assembly GCA_025490895.1). Taxonomy (NCBI): domain Eukaryota; kingdom Metazoa; phylum Arthropoda; class Insecta; order Lepidoptera; family Tortricidae; genus Thaumatotibia; species Thaumatotibia leucotreta. The sequence goes on along the minus strand of JALPQI010008004.1, from coordinate 39,483 downwards.
TAATTATGCTAAAATCCAAATTAAATACCACATCTTGTTGTAAAAGGCTTTTAATAGTTTTAATTAAAAGTTCTAAAAATACGACAATTAAAAACAATAGGAAAATAAAAGTGTTGACACTATACAAATTTCAGAACGCATCCGAATATATTTTTTTTATCTAAACGGGTTCGGTCGTGTTTTGTTTTCTTTCACTCTTAATTTTCAAGTTTTCGGGTAATTGCGAGATGCGAAAGTGGGATAATTCCGAAAATCACAGAAAAATCGCCAATAACTACATGAGTCTCATTTTAGAATTAGGTATCCTGAATTTTTAAGCATTGCCACGCCAGGATAAATATTTGAGGTTATTGTTTTATTATTTGTTTATTTTTTGGAAGTTGAGGACTTGCAAATAAATACCTTCTAATTTGTTATGTTTGAGTTTTCCTCGCTTTAGTGTGGTGAAAAATGTTATGTTTCACTCGGCAGCAAAGCTTGTTCAACTCTCGTGCCTTAAAACACTCGCATCGCTCAAGATTCCATTTTATGAACCACTCGCTGCGCTCGTGGTTCAAATTCTGGAATCTTTCGCTTGCTCGGGTTTCAATATTTGCACGAGAGTTAAACAATCACTTGGCTCCCTAGTAAAACAAATAACTATTCAGTTATTTAATCCTTATTATTATATTTGCCAAATGAATTTACTTATCTTAATAGGTATATTAATGCAATAAAACTATGAAAAACTGATAAACACGAGTACGAGTATATTAATCAAATTTAACTTAATTTCGACGTTTCGAACACTTTACAGGGTTCGTGGTCTGCGGGCGACTGACATAGTTTTATTCCATGAGTAATCCTCACGGTAACCGAAGATAATATTAGGTATATTATGAATATTATAATTATAGCAAATGCTTAATCGAGTGCAAATAAACTTTGGATATTACCTCAAATGTTTCTAGCATGACATGCAACTCGTGGTCCCGAAGAAATACTGGCTGAAGTAGACATCAACAAGTAAAAGTGAAGTAGCTGCGCGAGTGTTTCCAACTCCATCAATCAATCCTTGTCAATCTTTGTTTTTGGTAAACTTTCAATGGTTGATATCTACTTCAAGCTAAATGAGGTTGGTGGTGATAGTAAAGTAAGTAGGTATGTATTTTCACTCTTGATATGTCCGGCCCTGAAAGTTATTTGATTTACACAATGCAAGTAGGTATGTCTAAGTTTCATGATAAACCAATATTGTTTGATATAATAATAATGTACAGTCGACGTCAAATATATCGTTACGGTTTAGGTGCCAAAAATATATTTACACGACTTTATTACCTTGACATAAGGTCGTGTAAATATGTTTTTGGCACCTAAACAGTAATCTTTGACGTCGACTGTACATTTTTCATGCCCTTAAGCCACTTTGTGTCGTTTAAAATACCTTAATTGCTTTCAACTCGTGCACCATCCGATCTTACATGTTTTTGTATTTTGTAAATCAGCATTTCCAATCACAAAAGCGCAAATGAGATTGACGAGCCAGTGGTTGGCCGGCGCAGTAAAGGGGAGTTCAATCAGCCAGCTGTGTCGCGTCGGCGTCGGCGGTGCATGCACAATTATTGGCCCTTGTTGTTTGATTTACTCGACCTGCTTGGCCCTGCCAGAGACATTTCAGAAATAACAACTTACCCCCTAATTCATAAACGTTTGCTAACTTAACAAGCCGCTAATAGGTGGGGATCGAACCAAGACCGAGTGGACTGGGGGGTACAGGCATCAGCCGCGAAAGCTGAGTACGTGGGTTCGATCCCCACCTCGGACATAGGTGATCTTGGTCGTTTTTTTTTTGGTATATGACATCTAATATTTATAATTTATATAGTATTAAGTAGTGTGACTACTGGGGAAAAATAAAAAGTACAAATCAAAATATTTAGTTGATAAATAATTTGATTTGTGTTTTCGCAATACGTTCAATAGATGGCAGCACCAGCTCTCTCTAGCTATTCTAGAAAACTGTAAAATATTCTAATAGGAGGTGCAGGCATGTATTGCTTGCCCTTAGAGAATGGTCAAAGGCGCCTAGCCTTGTAAGGGATTGCATATACCCGAGAAATTTGACCGGTGGTTGCTAAGACCAAGTGGCCGAGGGGTACAGGCATCAGCCGCGAAAGCTGAGTACGTGGGTTCGATCCCCACCTCGGACATAGGTGACCTTGGTCGTTTTTAAAAAAGAAGACCGAGTGGCCAAGGGGTACAGGCATCAGCCGCGAAAGCTGAGTACCTACGTGGGTTCGATCCCCACCTCAGACATAGGTGATCTTGGTCGTTTTTCTTTGGTATATGACATCTAATATTTATAATTTATATAGTATTAAGTAGTGTGACTACTGGGGAAAAATAAAAAGTACAAATCAAAATATTTAGTTAATAAATAATTTGATTTGTGTTTTCGCAATACGTTCACATGTTAATCTGTTACACATTGAATTACAAAATTATAAAAAATTATGAGAATTCTGTAAATGTTATAGGTAGCTGCTTATTTTATCTATATTGTTAAAGACAACATTTAAATCTAATTCTTTTTTTTTTTTTTTTTTTTTTTCTTTTTTTTTTCGGGTAGGTGAATAAAAGTAAGTCACATCATCTGCACTAAATTTTAATTTGAAAATATATTTAGCATATATATAGCATTTTTCTCAGAAGTTACACTTTTGTCACTATTCACTTCACTTAGTGCAAAATGTCTCAAGACAGTTCTCTCAAGAATTCTATTGCTGAGCTCGCCGAGATGTTTAAAGCACAAATGGCAGAATTCCAGAAGGATTTGCACACTGCGGCCCCTACAAATCCGTCTGTAGCAGCTGTGGGTTCCAGGTTTGACTCGTTTAGGGACTTTGTTATGAAGGCCCTGGAGACACTGCAACGGCAAGTGGATCTTGTGACGCAACAGGTGGACCACATCGAGACCCGCTCCCGACGTAAAATGTTGTTGGTGCATGGTGTAGCCGAAGCTGATGCCGAGAACACTCTGTCTACAGCCGTTGAAAAGTTGCAGACTATTCAAAGTGGTTTGAATGTCGCTGATATTGAACGCTGTCATCGTCTGGGTGGTCGCAGTAGAAATCACAAGAAGCCTCGGGCCATACTGGTGAAGTTCAAGGAGGTGGCCACCCGGAATAACGTGTGGTTTGGAAAAGTGGCTCTGAAGGGCACTGGAGTGACACTGGGCGAGTTCCTAACCAAGCCGCGCCATAGTGCGTTTATGGTGGCTCGTGAGCGGTTTGGTGTGCGCGGCTGCTGGACCTGGAACGGCGATGTCCTTGTAATGCCGAAGGATGGGGTACGTCGTCGCGCAAACACCGTCGCCGAGGTGAAGGCACTGCCGATTCTGCTTTCGCCGCCTGCCGACCGGGCAGCCGCTCCATCTGAGCCTTCTACTCTGGCATCTGGTAGTGTGCCGGCTCCTCAGACTGAACAGGTGAGGCAAAGACCGAAGCGTGAAGCCGCTAAGCCTCGTTCATAAACCTTTGTGTGAACCCCGTTTTGTACTTCTCTGCGTGTTCGTGTTATAGAGTTTTCCTTTTTAATTTTGTCGTATAACACTACTGTTTCTTCCTACCCATTTTTATTTTTATATTAATAATGTTTTCATATCACGATCTAGCAATTTATTAATGTCAAGTTACTTGTCACTTGTCAAGTGGCATTGAATCCATAACGTCATCACGACAGTTTGACGTATTCGTTAGTGTTGCCACTTACAAATTATGCGTTTTGTTTTTGTGTTATGCCATAGATACTAGTAATTCTGATTTTGTGTAACTGTTTTGTTTTGTTAATTGTTCTCTCTACCTACGCTGGTGGGTAGTGGTTTGGAAAACAAGTTTATTTATTAGATTAGATTTAAAGTATTTATTTTATTGTATTATATTTATGAATCTGCTAGACCACAGTAATAATAGCTTAAGTGATGACAGTTTTGTATCTTTTTCTTCCAATAGTGTATCTGATGACAGTTTTAAGAGTTTGCCACAATCACTTCATGATTTACTAAATTTAGAATTTGAAAATGTTAGTAATAACCTCAATGTAGTTCATATTAACGCACAGAGTATCCCTGCACATTACACTGACCTCATAGCTACTTTCGATTTACATAATGTTCATGCGGTCCTTGTGTCGGAGTCGTGGCTTAAACCTTGCCTCCCCTCCACGTCCTTTTCTTTGCCTGGTTTCCATTTAATTCGTAATGATCGCGTCGGAAGAGGTGGCGGTGGAGTTGCGGTTTACCTTCGTTCCCATATGCCCTATTCTGTTGTATGTAAGTCTGGTCAATCGCCTACTTCTGATAGTGCGGAATATCTTTTCCTTGAGATAACTCTCTCTTTCACTAAAGTTCTTCTTGGTGTTTTCTATTCCCCTTCCCTTCATGTAAATTTTTTTCCTACCCTAGAGAAGCTCCTAGAGGATTTTGTACCCTCCTTTGATCATCATATAATTATGGGCGATTTTAATACGTGCCTCCTAAAAGATGATCATCGTGCTCGGAATTTAAAATCACTGGTTCACGCATGTCAGATGAGCATTCTCCCTTCCCATGCAACGCATCACTTTCCGAACTGCACTCCTTCACTCCTGGATCTTACTCTTACTTCTTCTACCTCGTTTGTCGCTAAGCACGGCCAACTCCCTGCGGATGCTTTCTCGTACCATGACTTGCTTTTTGTGTCATATAAAGTGAAACCTCCTAAGCCGAAGGCTAAAGTCCTTTTACAGCGCAGTTTTGGTCGTATGAATGTGGAAAAACTCCGTAGTGACGCGGCTGAAATTGACTGGGGTGTAATTTCCTTAGCTGCCACAGTTGATGAGCAGGTTTCAATTTTTAACTCCCTTCTAATCCAACTATATGATGTACATGCCCCAGTCCACTCCGTTAAAATTAAACATCTTCCTGCTCCTTGGCTCACTGAGGATATTAAGGACTTACTTAATAAGAAAAATCAAGCTAGGGCTAGGTATAAGCGTAACGCCTCTGACATTAACAAGGCTCGATATATCACTCTACGCAATCGCTGTAGCACCATTTGTCGTGATGCTCAGAGGCGACATATTCATAAGTCAGTAGAGAATGGAGACCCTGCGAAAGTATGGAAGTTTCTCAAGTCGCTTGGAGTCGGTAAGAATCAAGTTAATTCCTGCCCTAAAGATGTAAATTTCGATCAGCTTAATCAGCACTTCGCCACTTCTGCCACATTTGGTGGCCCTGCTAAGGTTAAAACCCTTCAGAATCTCTCCTCACTTACCACTCCAGACTTTTTACCATTTTCTTTTACTTCATTTACTGATAGTGATGTTAGAAGGAGTATACTGTCCATAACGTCGAATGCCGTTGGTGTTGATTGCGTTAGCCGTAACATGATTCTCCCTCTCCTCGACCTGCTTGTTCCCATGATTTCCTCTATCCTCAATAAATCAATTTATTCGAATTCATTCCCTTCCCTTTGGAAGGATGCCCATATAGTTCCGATTCCCAAAAAATCAAATCCTTCCTCTCTCTCTGAGTATCGTCCTATCTCCATCCTTCCTTTTCTTTCTAAAGTCCTCGAGCGGCTAGTTCACCAACAGTTGACATCGTTCTTAAATAAAAACGATCTCCTTAACCCGTTCCAATCTGGCTTCCGTTCCGGTCATAGTACGACTACCGCTCTCGTTAAGATTACTGACGACATCCGGGCTGGGATGAATAATCGGAAGCTTACGGTGTTGACATTGTTAGATTTTAGCAATGCTTTCAACACCGTAGATTTTGATATTCTACTCGGGGTATTACGTCCTCTCAACATATCTCCTGCTGTAATTGAATGGTTTCGTAGCTATCTCAATGGCCGTCGGCAGCGTATAAAGGTGGATGATTCTTGTTCTTCCTGGTGTGGCACGCTAGCCGGTGTTCCACAGGGCGGTGTGTTATCTCCTTTACTATTCTCTATATTTATTAATTCTATTACTCATAATCTCTCTTCTCACTATCACCTTTATGCCGACGACCTTCAGGTTTATGCGCAGGGTGATGTTACTAGCCTCCCGTCTGTAATCAGGATGCTGAATGATGATTTGGAGGGCATTCTCAACTGGAGTCGTAGTTTTGGGCTTGTTGTCAATCCAACAAAAACTCAAGCTATCATAATAGGCAGTTCTACGATGATCTCCAGAATTGACTTCAATAGTTTAGATCCTATCTGTTTCAATGGTGTCCTTATTCCATATTCGCATCAGGTAAAGAATCTGGGGATTATTATTGATAGAACATTATCTTGGGTACCTCAAGTGAGCGAAGTTAGTAGGAAGATGTTTGTTACTGTTAGTTCCTTAAGAAGACTTCGTAATTTTCTTCCTATTCCGACCAAAATTGCGCTTTGTCAGACACTTTTGCACCCTATTTTGGACTACGCTGATGTTTCCTACCTAGACCTGACAGAAGACCAGCTTAATAAACTTGAGCGTATTCAAAATTTGTGTATACGATTCATATTTGGGTTACGCAAGTATGATCATGTTTCCGATTTTCGCGCTCGGCTCGAGTGGCTTCCTATTCGTCTCCGCCGTAACTCTCATGTTCTATCTCTTCTATACAATATTTTATTTCACCCTGCTACTCCCCGTTACCTCAAAGACTGTTTTAGTTATTTGAGATCTGCCAGAGCTTCCCAAAATTACCTTCTTAATGTCCCTTCTTCTTCTTCTAAATTTTATAATAATTCCTTTACCTTTCGGGCTATTCGACTCTGGAATTCTTTACCCGTTGATATTAGGCGCGCTCAATCTCTTGCTATATTCAAAGCGCACCTTAAGAACCACTTTTTGAGTATACCATGACTGTCTATCGTATAATAACTTGTTTTATTTTTCCGTGGCTAACATTTTCATTGCTTCTATTTGAGTGTATTTGTACTGTATTATGTATGTATGTAAATGTATATTTATGTTTATTTTATTAACTTATGTAAGTAAGTTTACTTTAATTATTTTGTTTCGTTACTTGTCTTTTGTTTTAGCACCACCTACACTATGTTTAAACTGTTTTTATTCCACTACCTTAAGGTTGTCTGGAAGAGATCGCTTTTTAGCGATAAGACCGCCCATTGTAATGCCTGTACTTGTAACACTGTGTATCTGTTATTCTACTGTTTTTTATGGTGTGCAATAAAGAGTATTGTATTGTATTGTATTGTATTCTTAATTAAAAAATCTTATTTAAATACTTATCTCAAAAAAAGATATTTAATTTAATTGTTTTATCGGAGAAAAGTTTAAATTACAATGGCAATAAGTCAGGATTTAACAACATTTGGTACCAATTAATAGCCTCGTAATGTGTGATTACATTTTTAAGAGAACTGGTTAGGTTACGAAAAGGTTGTTTTTTTTTCTGAAACGTTACTAAATGCTACAAAGACGATAACACGTGCCACTGTGACATTTCGCCATCTTTGATTTTTTTTTTGACGTATATTGGAATGCCGTTTTTAAGTTTAGTATATTATAAAGCTATCCATGTGCAACACACAAACCTAGATGGGACTTCCCTATGGAAGGCTAGGTGGTGTAAAATGGGACAAGCCTATGTCCTGCAGTAGACAAGTATAGGCTGATGATGATGATGTCGGAAGTCATATAATATCCTAAGAATTTATGTCTCTTTATTAACATGTACCGATGGTTGGTTATTTCTGAAACGTCACAATGGTAATGACATGCTACAGCGTGACATTTCGCCATCTTTGGTAATTTTTTTGACGCATTTTAGACGTGTATTGGAATTTAAATACGTTATAAACTATAGGTTGAAGCGAGACTTTAAAGACCTTAGCGAGACAAGCACTTCTTAATTGTGGGTTTATTGTCTGTCTGTCTATATTATCTTTTAGGCAGTTTACTCTAAAACTATGAAGCTTAGCTACATAGTTATGGGATTAGACGTTAAAATAAAAATTGTACTAGTTAGTCTTCCACGTCAGATAAGGGTTGACACAAATTAATTAGTATTCGCTTACAAAATCACGTTTCAATAATTAAATGGAAATAAGGGGACAGGCAGCAAAAACTAATTAGAAAGATCTTCAAATTCAACAAAATAAAATTATCAAAGTACCTACCTACTTTTCTACTATGACTATAATACACCTACAAAACAGTATATGTATCAGATCAACAGAATATTGTATACAGAAATTAAAATAATATCCCTTTATGAGTTATATATTAATTTACGTATAAGGGATGTCTGATTTTAATGTTATACGTCGCTTCTTATTCAATTGAGCTTATCATAGGATTAGGTCGTTTTGTGTAAGATTGTTCCTTTATATTTATTTATTACATATTTACGATTTAGTCAAAAAACACTCAACATGTTAACGACGCCACGGCGGTGGCGGTTGCCTCTTGATGATTTTTTATTTATTTATGATTTTGTGGAACGAAACACGGCGGGCAGTAGGTAGCAAACCCGCGTGAAATATAATTTTACACGGTATGTATGTGTCTCACGAGAGTTTTGTTAAAAAATTTCAAATCTATTTTTCCCTTTTTGTTTGATAGAGATAAGTAAGAGAAGCCGAGTCGCCGACTTCGAGCGATCGAAAAAAATCTCCCAGTTTTGTAGCGGTCGTCACAAAACTGTTTTTGATATAGACTATTTTTTGATACAGTTATCGGTCCGGCCCGTAACCGGACCGTTACAGATAACAGTCGTAACAAAACTGGAAAACGATTTTTGATCGCTCGTAGTCGTCAACTCGGCTGTTTGACCTTCAAAGATTAAACACAATTACAACATTTCATATTTTTTAGTCCTAGTTTTTATTGTCTGTTTTGAAAGAACTCATTATTAAACGATAAACGATTTTTTTTATTTAAAAAAAAAAATGCTATTTTAGTGCGAAAATGCCTTTTTATTACTACTTCGAGCAGAAAGAGCGTAAGTTACAAACGTCAAAAATCAGCTGAATGACGTCACAAGTGATGTTTCATACACGTAAGAAAACGACGAAAAACGGTAACAAGTGTCAAATGTCACTGCCAAACACCAGTAACATTCCAACCACAAGATTTTTTTGGTTATAGTGGCAGCTTTGAATCAGCTATGTGACGCCAAATCCCCTTTAAACTATATTTAAGTTTTTTAACAAAAATATTGCGAAAAAAATTAAAAAAAATAATTTTTGTGATCTATATGTGATGCGTATATCTCGAAATGGTTTTCGATTTAGGGACATCGAAAATTTTGAAACGTTGTCAATTCGATAAAATCTTGGTCTCTGAAACAACATTCCACATCGCGCCTCGCTGCTTCGCCCGCTCATTTGTATTTGTATTCCAATGTTGGTTCGTTCGTTCACTGTATGCGTTCGTTCGTTTCATATAAATATATTTCGTTTCACAGAAATGGATCTGAAGCTTTCGTCCAGTTAGTATTCGAGTAACTATGTTTAATCATTAACCCCCATATTCATCAGCTAAGGCTTGCTAAGTTGCAAGCCGAATAGTATTGTTTGTCCTTTTCGGTTTTATCAGTCAAAGACTGAGGTTTGTGAATAAGGGGATAAAAATGTAATTTAAAAATTCGTGGGTATTATCTCATCTCTAATAATATTTTAATTTCTATCATTTACTAAAAAAAAACATATTTATGGCCAGTATTTAGGTATATCAGTTCAGTTAAGGCTATATAAATATATGTACTTATTAGTATAACTCACATAATTTTCTATATTGTTATAGATAATTTGTTTAGTGTTTAGTTCGCAACTTTGCACATTGATCCCATTTTATAAAAATCTAGTCATAATTATGGCAGTTGAGATACACGATGCAGTTTCAAATACTATAAGGGCATTTTCAGTTCTAGGGACACCCAATTAGCTTACCTCTCACAAAAAAGTTAACTTCGATGTCAGCTTTGTAACGACAATTAAGCATTAAATATTAACAAAAATATTTTTTTATCGTTTAATCCAGAAAGATAACGCGTGTATGCAATATAAAAACACGAATAAAGTGGATTTACCTAAATATTTCATGCTTAATTGTCGTTACAAAGCTGACATCGAAGTTATCTTTTTTGTGAGAGTTAAGCTAATTAGGTGTCCCTAGAAATGAAAATGCCCATAAACGTGCCTTAGTTTTATGTTTTTAGAAAATATTTATCTATTTATAATATCACAAATAGGTAGGAATAACTTACATCATCACGTGACATACATCACGAATAGAAATTCAAATTGGATTGTAAGTACCTACATTCAGAAACTATTTAATTAATCTACTTAGTTGAAGATTAAAATTAGATAAGCCTAATTAAACCACAGCCTGACAGGCTAATGAGACCTCTATGCGTTACAATTTATATAATATTAACTACGCGTATGTCGGGAAAACATAATTAGCAATATATTTTACAAAAATGGATCGCACCCCAATTATAGCGTGCCAACCTGAATTTAAATTTAGTTTGTCGAGAATCAGCGAGAAATTAACAAAAAAGCATTTTAAATAATATTCAAACAAGTAACGGGATTTAACCCTTCGTATGTCTAAGCACTGATCAGTGACGAGGAAAGTATTAGAAAAAAATATTCGCGACACACTAGGGGTTAATCGCTTATACTTAGATTTGTCCTGTCCTGACGTTTCGGTCGTGATGATACGTTCATGGACGCAGACAGACAGACTGTTCATTGCGTTCAAACTGTAGACCTAGGTTTACATTTTAACTGCGGTTGCTCAAAATCGTTAGACATGTTCTGGTGTATCTTTTATAGAAGTATAGCTTCCAGCCGGCTAAACTCAAATGGTGCAGACGCAATGCGGAAACAGCTCAATAGCCGATAAGTCGATCTAGCATTTCAGTGAGTAATGTAATGGCCCAGCGCGGCGCTAGCTCAACTATAACGCCGCCTTCGCGCGGTCACGTTGGTGGATGTGCGTGAAGTTGACCGCCCAAACTTTTTGCCCGCAAATAACATTATCTATATCGTTAGTTCATCGTTGGTTCACGTTAGTTCAGTATATCGACGGTGGAAAGGAGAAACCCTTTAAGCGACATTTTGGTCAAAAATGAGTTTTATATATCGACGGAACCGGCTTTTTTTTCTGCGTCGTTTAAGCCAAGTAATACTGAGATCTGACGACTTCAATGTCGCTTAAGGTATAATGAAATAATGGTCAAATTTAAAGACAGGGATGTTAAGCGACGCAATTATTGGCAAAAATTTAGACAGTGTCACTTAAGCATACACATTTATATACATAGTCGCTTAAGTTTTTTTTTTTCAAGTGCTACTGTTGTCGGTTAATTGCATGTCATACAAATTACCTTGCCCTGTAAGCGACACTTTTCTGACTAAAATAATTTTGTTTATAAACCGTAGGGTCGCTTAAAGGCTCGTTTCGGAGAATTCTTAGGTCAATATCAATTAAGCGACATTTATTTCAGAAGGTTCCAAGTTTATTGAAATAACGTCATTACTATTTCATAGATATGACAATTTGACAAAATACGTTCAAAGAACACAAGTCTCTAAAGCGGCCACAGAAAGTGATACGATTTTTTTTCCTAAAAATAAAACTTTAAAACGCTCTCCTGGACAATTACCAAAATGTCGCTTAACAGGTTTCTCCTTTCCACCGTCGATATGAAATCGTTAAGACCCGATTCCAACATACGTTTTTTTTTAAAACAAAATGGGGGTGGGGCAGCTTCACGCTGCCCCCCCAAAACCTATTTTATCGTTGGTGGCTATATGTTGAAGCGAGATAGTAATACACGGTGTATTAATCTCGTTTCAACATACACTGACAGTCCTTATTGACGGCTTATTGTCTGTAAATGTTTTGGACAGTTTATTCGTAAACTATGAAACTTACATAATATTTATGGGATTAGTCGTTATTACCTAGTATTGTGCATCAAAGGAGGTAAGTACGGTATTACTAACTAGAGTGTTAGAAGCCCGACGCCGTAGGCATGTAAATAAGTTTAAGACAAAATTGTAGATATTAATTGACGTACTAACATTTCTATAACTCCCTAGGGAATTTCAGTGTTCTATAACTCCTGCGATGCATGCAAGCAATGCCGGGCTTAGAAAGAAAGTGTGATGAAAAATAAATATGTAATCACATTTCTTGGCGTAGGACTGTCATTGTCATATTAACTATGCGCATGGACGCATTTGGAGATAAATGCCCATAATTGCCACGCTGGGTAAGCGGGTTGGTAGTGTGTCCACAATGATGATGCTGCTTGCCCATCACCAATCTTCTGTAAATAATGATTCAGTGACACTTCAACCCCTAAGTAGACTCTTACGACACCCGACGGGAATTCAGATTTGGGATGAAAAATGTCTTCTTACTACTTACTTATCTAAATATAGTTTCATAAAATTTATTGTGGTTTGATTCTGACACATTTCTGTTCTCGTAGAAACAGGTAAGGTACAAACTTGACTACAAAGTACCGGGTCCGTTTAGTAAGTGTTCACAGCGAATGTACATTTTGCGCAAGGAAAAGTTTGAATGGGATATTGTATTTCCATATCTTAAGTAACAATAACTTGTTGGAAAACTGCAACGATAGAGTAAAACTTCATTTTGGTTCATATTTCTGATAGAAATGGATAGATAAAACTCTTTTATAAGTGTTTTCACCGACAGTGTTATAACTACCTATTCTTTAATAGTCCTTAACTGATGGAAAATTAACAAAAATGAAGGTAAAATATTTACTGCAATTAATGCACTCCCCGCAATGTTTTAGTTTAATAACCAAGAGCACGAACTGTATGCTAACATAACAAATAAGCAGTGCAAGCTCCGACCAGCTAGTGTTGATAAAACATGCACTTATAAAGGCCAGTGAGTAACGCTACAGCAATATTGCGAATTCAATTTCAAGTTGAAAAGCATTTAATTTAACCATGTTTGTTTACCGACCGTACGGGACTGGCACGACGTGCCTATTTTTTTCAACTTGCCATATCAATATTAATGGATTTCTTATATAGGCTTCCTATAGTTTACGTTCTACAATCACCCTTGAAACTTCAGCTCCATCATCATCATCATCATCATCATATCAGCCGAAAGACGTCCACTGCTGAACGAAGGCCTCCCGCAAAGATTGCCACAATGACCGGTCCTGTGCCACCCGCATCCAGCGGTCTCTTGCGACCTTCACCAGGTCATCAGACCACCTTGGTAGGCACCCACGCTGTGCCTTCCGGTACGTGGCCGCCACTCGAGAACCTTCCAGCCCCATATGCTGACTTTATCGAAATTCTGATCATTCATTTTTAATGTACCTATAGGTAATTTGAGAGTAATTAATAAATCAGATCAAATAAATAACAAAAACATAGTGTCCTTTATTGTATTTATTTCAAAGTACAATCTATAAGGCACCCATGATCCAACGTCTCACATCTCACCCCGGCAATATGTTGTAATGCAATACGCTGTTCTCAACATATCATCGATGCCTCTTGTCGCGCTCTATATCCCTTGGCCCGCAGTGCACAAACACCAGACAACGCTTTATGAATCGTTTGCGAAAAGATCGGGCCGTAGCGTAGGTGCAATTTTACTTGTAGGTACATATACAAGTAGCCTTACTGATATTAACGATTAAGAATAAAATTTCACGCACACATCGCACACTAAACACATGCACGACCTAGTCTAATGGTAAGTTCATAGCAATATGATAATATATTAGATTAGCTGTTTCCTGCGACGTTATCTGCAAAAAATTTGGATAACTCTTTACCGTACGGAAAATGTCATATTTTCCGGGATAAAAACTATCTTGTATGTCTTTTACTGGAACTTTAACTATCTCTATAGAAAAAATTAGAACAATTGGTTTATGTGTAAGAGCATAGAAAATAAACAGGATACATTGTTTAATTGATGTGAACTGTGCCCGTCGTGTGAGCGCGGGTGAGGTGAATTTGCCGGTGCACCAGAGTAAACTCACTTTAAAACACGTAACAACTAAGTGTAATCGGAGAGTGCAGTTAGATTGAGTTATTCTTTGTTCGACGTAAGGGAAGTCGTAACAAATTAATAGAGTTCCGAAACTAAAGTGGAATGATACATTTGAGTAAACAAACAGCACTACCTTTTTTCTCATTTTTCCAGGCGGTATAAATATATCTCCCGGAATAAGTAAAATACAGTCAACAGGGACACATTTCACTCTGATGGATGTATAGAGTTAAGGGGGAAGGGGACGCTTAGACATCCCTATCCAAAGTAACGTTTCACAAATATATAAAAAATCTAAGCTTTCTTGTCAATAACAGGTTATCTAGACTATAGTACGTACATTAACGAGAACGAAATGCTAAGTATCAAAATGCATCTCAGTAACTGTTGTGTTTACGAGTACTTATATAATACGACCGTATAGTACGAGACTACTTAACGATATTATAAGATATAACAATGTAGTAGTATTTTATGCTACCGATGTCCGATATATACCGATATACAGAGTGGCCAAATAATAAGTGCTTTCCTGTTGCTAATGAAATGTTGACACCAATATGCAGTATGCGCCGCGGGGGATTTTTTTGGAAAACAGTCATGTTTTAGAAGTCGTGGTATATAGTAAGTAATAAATAATATTTACCTAGTATTGGGACCTAAGTAATACTATTTTATGTAATTTCAAAATTTTATCCTTCCTTCTAAAACTTCCAAGAACTTTCTAGCGGTACTCCCATAAACGCACTGGCAACCCGGGAATTCCCCTAATTTTTGGGCACCTTGTATAATGAGAGCTCTTAAAGCTCGGGTGCGCTTTTATGAGAAGAGCGTAGTAAACGGGTATCTAAAAGCATTTTAGAGGACTTATTATCATATGGAATTATATTGTCATTAATTGCATATCAACAAAATCTCTAACTTTTTTTGTATATTCTTCGAGGCCATTTTCAGCAAGTAATTGATATATGTAAACTTTTCTCAATATATTTTGGTGTTTCGTGTGTTACAAAATTAAGCATAGGCATATTAATTTTCAATGACAAACAGATGTGCTGTAAGTACCTACCCATTTTTTATCCACAGAAACGCTAAAGCAATATAATATTGTAATGTGCTACCAAGTAGGTATTCGTTTTTTTATAAATTAAGTAGGCGTCTATTATCAAACCGCGATTAGAATGGGATTCGAAAGTACTGTTGACAGAACAGTGTATAAGTCAATCCAGGATATATTTAGAGCTGTAATCATATATTCATAGTTTAAGTGCAGAGACTTACAGACAATAGATTAATTAATCACTCACCTATAAACAAATCTTTTCTTGGTAAATTTTGTGTCATTTCTTGTGTCAACTGTACTTTCAAATCCCTTTCTGATTCAGGTTTGATAATGGCGTAGTTCAGTCAAAATAATCTGATGAAATTTACGTTAGGTATATCGTGCGGCAGTGAATTTACAAATTGTGTACTAACGATGGAATTCCGATAGGTGGGCGTTTCGCGTTTGTTTAACGACCGTCAAAGGGTGGAAACACAGCGTTTTTCACCTGGCGCGAACCTACTGACACTTAACTATCAATCTCACCTTTACTTACTGTCCTAAATTAGAGAAACCAATGATGGACTGGACTGAGTAGGAACACAGCTTAGAATAACAATAATATCTGCTAACTAGTACTAACCTGTCTTCTACAGTGGTAATACCAATGACGCCTGCTAATACTAATGTTGAGTTGAAAGGCAAATGTTCGATATTTACGAATGACAAAGTTCTCGGTTGGCTTTCTAACTAATAAAACATTGAAATAAACTGCTTAACTTGCTCAAAACCCAAATAAAGTTAAAACGAGCTTTTATATACGGTGTTACTGAAAATACACAGCATTTTCCGTCCTTTACTCGAGTTATTTATTCGTGTAACCACCAAGGGCATCACGTCGCTCAAACAAATAGTGACAGCCCTAACTGTGTTGAATTATAGGGTGACCCACAGGAGACTTGAAGGGTCACTAACGGATAAAGTAAACACGAGACAAGGCCGTTACCGAGTGCTGACGAGCCAAACGACAGTGAAACATACGGTGTCCTTGAGTGCCATAGCCACTGAAAACCGATCATAAAATTAAAATGGGCATAATTATTAAAATGGGTGTAATAAAAAAAATTACTTCATGCACCACCGTTTTTTATATGAATTCGTCTATTTTGTCATGGATATAAAATAGCTTTATTTTTTAATTATGGTCCTGAATTTATAAACGCAGCATTATAAAAAAATCAATAATCTGTAAATTGCAATTTACAAATTTTGATCATTTCCGACCAACAAGTCACCTTTCTACCTTGTGTGTTTACTCAACGTTCGGATCACTGCGGTTTTTTTAACTTTAAACGGTAGCACGTTGTCTTTACATTGATTCATACTATACGAGCTCACGTTTAGGAGAATGTAACCGAAACCACAACCTCGTAACCAATCATCAAAAAATACCTAAGACACTGCGCTCAGTAATATCACCCGAATAAGCGTTTTTGGAAATAACTTTTTTAAGTTTTCAATCATGTTTTCAACATATTAAGTAACAAAGTACTACCCAATAACGCATCATTTTGAAGACATGAAAGGGTACATAATAATGTACCCTTTTTTGAAAGACGCTCAAAATGCGGACCCGGTCCAAAATATCCGCCGTGTATCCTTGCTATGTTTACGCGGCGCGAGGGGCCGGATACAGCGACTGCTTCAACAGGTAGCACGCTGTCTTTACTTTGTTTCTGCACCAGTATATAGCGGTCAATGGACAGTATGGACACTTCGCACAGTAGGTCGGCATAGATTAGTAGGGTGTAGTCTAGTGTAAAATGACCTAAGAATGTCGCAATGCCCCTTATGCTGATTTAATAAGATCGTTGCATCATATTTGTGAGCGTATCTTTCGAAACGTATTTTTCAACTTGACTGTACCAAAGTAGATTTTTATGAATCTGAAATTGCACAATAGTTTAGTGCCAGTTTTCTGGGTACACTACCAATAGGGTGACGAGGGAAATTTTTGTATTTATAGTTTAGATTTATTTTATAGTATGTAGTAAGTACATTCAGTCTATGTCATATCTATACAGGGTGGCCCATTCAAATCGGTGAGTATGGGAAAGTCTGAAACTATAAAACATACGAAGATTTGTGCTTAGGAACCATGTCACCGATTTTGATAAAAAGAAAAACTGCATTCATACATTTGAAAAAAAAACGGCACCCAGCTAGCCCAGTTGTTTTGAAAAAATAAACATACACTATTTCTATTTAGATATCGTTTGTGTATGTCTTAAGCAGTAAATGTCTCTAAGGAACATGATGTCTAAAATGAATGGAATTCATTGTTTTCACGTACTTAAATTTATTTTACTAGGTGTTTATTATAAATACTAAATATTGAATGTCATATACCAAAGAACGGTATAACAACGTAATACGTTCAATAGGTGTTTATTGTGTAATTGTAAATCTTAAGAAACAAAAATTTTTTTTAACCGTCTTCAAAAAAGGAGGAGGTTCTCAATTCGACTGAATATTTTTTTTTTTGTTGTATGTAGGTATGTTACCCGATATCTCCGAGAATAGTGAACCGATTTTAAAATTTCTTTTTGTGATCGAACGTGCATTACCCTAGATGGTCCCGTTGGCACCAAGTTGCGGTCTGATGATGGAATCTTGGAGAAATCGAGGGATCTCTTCAATTGTTATAGGTACATGTATGGCGCTTTTGGTAATTTTCATTCATTTACAAGAATTTGCATTCAGAAAGTAGGATTTGAGGAAACCAATGATGGAAACAAATCGGGAATCTTGGAGAAACCGGTTGAAGTCGGTTTTTTAAATTTTTAATTTTCATATTTTATCAATGCAGTTTTCCTTATTATCAAAATCAATAATATGGTTCCTAAGAACAAATCTTCGTATGTCTTATAGTTTCAGACTTTCCCATACTGACCGATTTGAATGGGCCAACCCTGTATATAAACCAAACAAAAGCAACTTTGGACACAATTTGTTTGTAGGTTTTTTTTGTGTGTCCTGCATACCTTACGGTTGACGGACTCATTCACAGTTTTTATTTATTTAATCTTTATTGCACATTAAGTAAAGTACAAAAGGCGGACTTAATGCCATAAGGCATTCTCTACCATTAGGCCAAACAGAAATTACTACTTAATTTTTACTTTTAATCGGTAATATTATTCAACACTAAATTTGCCATCGAATCGAATAATAATGACAACGAAACCAAAGTTAACATCTTGAGAATACCATTTGTGAAAGACTATTGGCACAACACTAAAAGTTTATTTTCTGCTCCGTTAAGCTTTGGCACAGTTTTAAAGTAAACTGAACTGTTTAACTTCGTTAACTTTGACCGAATCCGTGACATTTAAGAAATTTCACAAATGAATGCTTCAACATTGTAAACTCTCGACTTCAACACTTTGAGCATTCATTCATGTATTGATTTTAAAACAGTGAGCCAAATCTGAGAGATGAGATAATGCCAGTTAGTAATCAAAATCATGTTGATTAATAATGTCAAATGTATTATAATAATGCAGCTTATATTATTAACCGACTTCAAAAAAGGAGGAGGTTCTCAATTCGACTGTTTTTTTATATGTTATCCGATATCTCTGAGAATCGTGAAACGATTTGATTTTTTTTGTAATCGAACGTGTACCTATAACTCCGATTTGATGCCGTTGGCACCAACTTGAGATCTGATGATGAGATCTTGGAGAAATCGAGGGATCTCTTTAAATGTTATGGGTACCTACATGTATGGCGCTTTTGATAGGAATGATGGAAACAAATCGGTGATCTTGGAGAAATCGGTTGAAGTCGGTTTTTTTAATTTGGTGATTATTTATATATTACCTGAAACTCCTGGAGTTATTTATTACTGAAGGCTCTACTAAAAAGTTTTTAATGTTTTATATAAAAAATTAACTTGTTTTATCCCATACAAAATAATTTAGCCAACAATGTAAAGTTACATTATTACGTTGTTTTTCACAATTGTCAATAGCTATCAAAATATTCTGTTATAATTTGTCTTCACGTTACATTGATGCACGCTTCAATGGTTAAGACTAACTTAACTCGCAATATCGGTTCACTATGTACCAAAGTACTAAAACCTACGCTTAGTTATGGTTTGAGGTGATATTAAAAACACACAGTGATATTAAAAACACACGATTATTATGCTTAAAATAAAATTCCGTATTTTTATTGGGTGCTTGTACGAGCTGAAGTGAAATGTGCCATAAGATTAAATACATACATGGTTACGTAACGCATTTTGAAAGAAAAATTGTAAATAAACAATTAAAATCACCGTCAACAGAAATGATGATGGAACAATCCCACGCAATATTCATATATTAGCACCATTTGGGGCCCGTTTCTCGAACGCTTGTAGCTGTAATACAAGTGGAAGTCTCTTTTTAACACTATTAATTAGATAAGGACTGCCGCTAGTGCCGCTTGTATAACAAGTTACCAGCAGGCTTAGCACATGATTGGTGCGACAGTATGTCGCCGCGAGATAGATTTCCCGTTCTTCACTAGCTATATTAACAAAAGAGGGACGGATAGACTATCTCGCGGCGAGATACTGTCGCGCCAATCATGTGCTAAGCGTACAGCTTTCAAGAAATAGGCCCATTATCCCATTTATGACTTATGACTTAAAATAATAATAGTTACATTGTTTGCAATTTGTCAGTATATTGACAATGATCTTAGTGTCCAAAGCTGTCAGTGGTTGGGCAAGACTTGGCAAGACTGTAATACAATGTTTCGTCGCCATCTATCCTAGTAAGTGCAGTATGCGTTACGATGTAGGTATCTTGTATTTTATCTGTGCCGTGGGGCATCGTGTTATCTGCGATCGGCGCGGTGAAAATGTTACTAGGACACCGCATTCGAGCCGGTGACATTTAATGCATAAGGAAAAATCTAACCCATCTAGAAATAGCAAACAAGTCCAATCGTAGGTACAGTCATTTAGATCCCTTTTTCGTAACATGCTTGAAAATGGTTAAATATATTTTTTAGTACAGATGGTGCCTTTTTTAGGCGCTAGTGCGAGAACTGGCTCATTTTACGTCAGGCTCAAAACTTCGGAGTGCCACCTGTACTAAAAAAACGTCGTACGAGACACGGGCAAAAAGGAAATTCAAATTTCATGTTTTTCGCACTTGTGTCGTAATGTATTAATTTGTACATAGGTACTAAATAATCATTAAGGACATTCTTACAAATCTAAATCTAATATACCTATTAAAATTCCACTTTTTTCAGTGTCATGAAAGTGACACGGTAATTTGTTTTAGCCTTTACATTTTGAGACTGACCGAATTATTCTTGTATCAATTTAAGTATTGGCATAAGTAATCCCCATGTACATTTATTCATTGACTTTCTGTAAAGAAACCACGTGATTACTAGTTGTACGTACGCCTTTTATAATTGTAATTGCGAATCCACGATTGAATTAAAATACTTATAGCAAATTAAAGATTCACGTTGTAAGTTATACGTTATAATCCTGGGGCCCTACCGCGAACTACGAACAAAGTGTTGCCTCTCTGTCACATTAACGTACGAATTCACAAGTGCGAGAGAGAGAGAGAGAGAGAGAGGCAACACTTCGTTCGTGATTCGCAATAGACCCACTGTGCTAACTATACAGAGTGTTATACTACCCACTGAAAACCTTGAACGGGGTAATTTAGACGGTTATACTGAACAACTTTTGCTATGGGGCCAATCACGAAATCTAAAAAAATATCTTCTTCAATACATTGTGACCGATTGATAACGACATTTTGTACGAAAGAGCCATAATTTTTTTTGAGATTTTCCAGCTCTATAGTAAAAGTTGTTCAGTATAACCTACTAAATCACCCCGCTCAATGTTTTCAGTGGGTGGTGTAACACGTTGTATAAACCAAATGCAAACTTCAGTAAGTATACGTCTTGTATCTTGTTGTAGTCAAGACTCTTGTCACATTCAATTTCACTTTAAGTACCAAATAATAAGTAGTAAGTAAGTGCTTAGTAGTAAGTAGGTATGATTTTGATTACAGTATATTTTGTTACAGGTACGAAAGCAAACGATAGAAGTGTCGACTTTCTCAAGTCACGAGTGTCACACACGACATGGAACGGAATGGAGATTTGAATACAATCCAACTTTTCAAGTTTAATGCTTATTTTGATGCGGGTTTTACGTAAGCTAATAATTTGCTAACTTTTTAAAGTAGGTATTAAACATTCATTGCCTCGGGGACTTATCGTACAAACTGAGCAAATAAATTCCAGTTTTACTAAAATTGTTCAACCAAACGAGGTCACTCAGAAATGCAATCCAAATGTCAGAGTGTTTGCAAATGGGGTTGAACAGAAGTAATAAATGTCAATACTACGGATAGTTTCGAATTAGTTTTGCAAAGCGAACGATAAAACCAAACTGCAAGCTTGCTAATTCTGCGAATCTAATACAAATGTCAATTCAAATTAAAAGAATGTAAACGCTAATATAAATAAATCAAACTAACGAATGCTATCTATGCTTCCTGTTATTAATTCACCCTCTAAAACCCGTTCTCATCAGTCTCGTTGCTGTAGTTTCCAAGACCCGGGAGTTATATTTATACATAACAATACCAACTAAATAACAAGTGCTTTAATTAAAAATACCTTAATCATAACTGGCGCTCATAAGGTCAAACGAAAGCTTTGTTACTCGCCTTTAGATTTTTCTAGAAAGATTAAGCCTTAATTATTGCTTTTTTCTTCCATATGCTACTAAAATACCTTATTAAGTGCTACCTAGTGGGTACGCCCACAGCATACTTCGTGTGCAATATCGTAAACATAATACTTTCAAGAACCTAACCAAAGTGTTAAGTACCTTGACACACGCAATGTTAACTTTTTAAGTACCCGCAAAATGTCGACCAAATGTAATATTTAAGGATTACCTTCATAGCCTAGTGACAGGTGTTTTTGTACGTTATGAGTTTTGTGCTCATCTAATAATAAAATATCGAGTTTCGAGTTTCTGCAGATTTCGTTGTACATTTTTGTACTTATCTCAAATTTTCCCATGAAGAGAACTAAAAAGAGATACAAGAATTCCTTTGAAATTTTACTTGAAATATTGATGTGGATAGGAGTAGGTAGTGTTGTCTCCGTATTGCATATTCGATGACAAATGTGGAACGACATTGTATGTTATATAATTTTATCCTGAAATCCTGATTTATACATGATCTAATCTTTCTGATGGAACATTTTGTTTACTGTGACGACTACTTGGTTGGTTTTCTATATTAGATGATAATGGAATATGTACCTATTTAATATTTTATCTACAGTTTATAGAACACAGAGTCTCAGCTCAGCCAGTATCAAGAAATGAATGTAGAAAAACCAAAAAAAATATATGCGTGATTACAGACCAGGCAGTAAAGAAATCATCATCATCATCAGCCAATTGACGTCCACTGCTGGACATAGGCCTCCCCCAGAGAGTTCCAGTAAAGAAATAATACTACATAATTATACCTGCTACTTCAATGCCACCCTATCACCTGTTTTAATTTTTGATATTGCAGTATCTTAGTTTAAGATGTCATAAATGTATACTGCAAGGAGAAATCATCGATGGAATCAATGCATTGCGTACAATGATATTAGTTTTCATTGTAGACGGGTATTTCGATGACATTTTTGTGTGAGATTCACTGTTCTCTCGATAAACAAAGCTCCAAGAATATCAGTAAACACAAAGTTAACATGCCTACGAGACTTTAATAGGGTTGAAAGGTCGACAACATAAAGTAAACTCAATGGACCCAAGCTGGTTACAAACTGTTTATATTATGATCTAAACAACAACAAAACTGTAGGTAGATCGAAAACAAAGCGGCATCAAAATCATCTGTCTCCCCGACAACCGTAATTTCCTCTGAATTGGTTACCTTGTATAATTAAGGACAAAGAAAGTTTCCTAACTTGTTGGGCAAAAGTTGTCGACAGGTTAACAATATTCGTTTACACGTCGATAATTGTTCGTTAGCATACAGAACAAGTACATGTTGTACACGGCTAGTCTCGATGAGTGAAGTTCCGTCAGTTTTTTTTAAATGTCTAACTAGGATCTGACGGATCTAACAGTAACACGCTAGAAATACCACTCAATTTTGACATAGGTACCTACTTGAAACTATTTAACAAAATATTGACCTGCCCATAAGTTCATAGGTCATAGCAGGGTCGCGTTTTATAAAGTTACAATTTACAATTTCGCTGTTTGCCTCTCTAACACACTCACATATTGGCTAGAAAGAGAGGCAAACAGCGAAATTGTAAATTGTAACTTTATAAAACGCGACCCTGGTCTCCTAACTTGTAACATCAGAAAATGAGGTCCGAGGCCGACGCACATGTTGCTCTATCTTCGGTCTGGTGATTAAATTGTCATCATACTGTCCGTGAGACAGATGGGCCGCTCCGATGGGTTACTCCGCCTGCTAGAAGAGATGTCACATTGATGCGAATCCGCATGCGGGACAGCGTTATGCATCATCTACATAGGTCCCTTTTGCAACAGATAGACAAAATATATCTCAATCTCGTTTCTTTTGTGAAGGTATTGCAAAACTATCAATTGATCTATGTATATGCCACTGTCCTGTTTACACACCGCATGCGGATATAGCGGCAGTGCGTTGATGCCACGGCCTAAAGTTACCTGCTTTCGCAAAGGTTTGCCCAAGGGACTACACTATGAGGTACTTAATAAAAAGAGTGTATAACCATAGTAATGCAATTATTATATTCAGGGAATATTACACGTTGTGTTACACACACCATCAAAGTATTATTATTACATTGTTTACATTAAGTATGGTTATTGACTTCCCAAAGATGCAGGCAACCATAGGCTTGGGTATCTCTTTATCGTCATTAGAAATGTATGCGTACCATAGTATAAAACAAAATAACAAAACCAAAAGAAACAGTACTCGCTTAAACTTTAGAAACGTCGAACTTTCGCAAGGTTGTTTTTCTATTCGACCGAGGATCTGCAATCGGAAAGAGCCTGACTGATTTACAGCCTGCGGCGTTAAAGTACAGAGTTCGCGGATGTTTAGAAGCGAAGCTATGTACGAGCCCGAACACTCGCCCTCATTCTATTCATGATTTTGTGAAACAATTCAAATACTTAATTTGATGAAAAATAATCAATCAGATTATTGCTACAAGGTCGTTTTCATTTAAGCGAGTCTTATAAGTCTCTTAAGTTATCATTTGGACTGAATTTTTTTTGTTTGTTTTTTTCTTAAAATCAAATTTATTTTTATTATCTATACTGCCCTTTGCCATTAAAGCAAGCGGTTTGTTTAGAGCTCTTACGCGCTCAGACACTATATTCTGTTCGGAAATTGTTGTTGGTAGAGTTCCCTAATTGAATATACGCTAACGGCATTTCAATTATCGACTTCCTTCATCACAAAACAGTGCCAGGTATATATATATCATATATGATATGATGTGCATATTCTTGTATATTATCTATCTGAAAAGAAGTTCAGATATATTAATGGCACAGTAACAGACAGATAAAAAGATTTTTACAGATAAAAACGATTAAAAGTTACATTAGTATGTAATTATTACCTAATAAATCAACATCAAAGGTAGTTAGACGTCAAAATTCTTCTAAGATTTACTTAAGCAACTATTTGAACAGTAAGTAATCTCTAAATATGTGTGTATTGTTTTCCTGTCTCTACAAATATTCCTTAGCAACTAGCTCAGAAATTCGTACATTTGTAATTTATGAGGAAAAAAATAATGCAGACAGCTCATCAACAACTCGTGGCTTTTGTTACCTACTCTGTGCCTACTCTAAATGAGTCATAACCTACCGACATAAAAGTATATTTATATTACTAACATTCATTTAAGCAGATTCGTGAAATCGTCTTAAACAAGTAAGTACCTATGCTTAATTTTTTTTTTGTATTACTATATTTTTATCAATTCAGGGTAGGTATAAAGGCTAGAGCCCGTCCTTGATCTCGGGGATAAACAGTTTCACCCGCAATGCGTCTGTGTGAGTAAGTAGTAAGTAAATAAGGAAAACACTATTAAAGGAAAGTTCTATTACGAGATGTTTATGCCTTTATGTTTTGTACGAAACAGGTGAAGTATTTTGTCAATCATTAGGGGGGTATAGGCCGCGGGCAGCCCACGGGTATCCGGCCGCAGTGTGACCAGAGGACTGCGTTTTCGCGTTTTGCTTTTTTTAACAGTGATCAGAATATCTTTTTCCTAACGCTACTTCGCTTTTTTGGAAAGGCACAATGTAGTCAGAGGGTGTTTGAATCTTTAGCAATTGGGTTGATGAAGCTAATGTTGTAGAATATTTTCCATGTTTTTTTTTGACCCGAGATGTAAGGCGCGACCCGCGTTTTGCGTTTCGCCGTCTGGCAACACTGCACTGGCAGGCCGCTGCGGCAGTCAGCTACGATCGCTACGCACCGACGCGCGGCCCGTAGACGCGCTACGGACACTACGCGCGCGAATCACATGTTTCGAACTGACACATTTTAAACCGTGATTTTTTTTTGATCTCGTAAGGTTAAAGTGTATTCACATTTTAACGATTGTTATAGGTGATTAAAATAATAAGTTCTTAGTTACGAATAATATTATGTTGTAAGTACAAAGAGCCTTGACAAACACACGCGTTGAATATTTACTCAAATTAAATACTATAAATGTTTTTGTTTCATTATTTGTTTTAGCGAACGCGTACGAAAACATTTTAAATAAATATGTTGCTAATGAAAACTAAACATTCATATTCCAAATTCTGTGCCAGGAATATTCAGTACGTTTTCTTTAAAATTATAATCATATATAATATCGTACTTTGACAATACCATTAATTAATTCTCAATACAACCGTTAAAACTGAATAGTATACGACGTGAAAGTATTTCCGATTTATTAGAAAAATATCGCGTTAACCATTATATATTTCAGATGGAATATATGTAGTTACAGTTAAGTAAATGACTCCGCGGGACATGCTACAAGTAGTTATGCATAATCCGACATTACTAAGAGGTACGATGTTGTTAGCATATAGATAGCCATGAGCAGCTATTTATGTAGAATCACAATAAAATAATATTTATGTTACTTACACGTTCGGTCCGTGTGGTAAACAACCATTAACAGTACCACCTACGTTATGAAAACCTGTGGCCTATTGCGTAACAAATTACAACTAATAATACAAGCGGAAGTCTCTTTCCAGTAAGAGAGATAGAAAAGATAATTTCGATTGTAATATTAATTGGAATTTATTATGTAATAGGTCCCTGGTCGCTACATCTATTTTGATATCATCTAAAACTTTCTTGCCCACATCATCTATTCAATATAATGAAAAAAAAAGTTTTTTTTATTATTAGCCTTTATGAGATTTTTGGTGTACTCGTAAGTATACATATCTACGGTTACATAAAGAGGCCTATTTCGTTTTTAATAGGAATATGTAGGTACTCGTTTTTTTAATGTATCCATGCTAAGAATGTTTATTGGTGAATATATTATTACCATGCCTTTACGTGCAATCAATACAGCTAGTCTAGCTAATCTATCTAGTTTCTGATACAAGACGCCGCCGGGCCCGAAGAGTTGCCAATTGCCATTATGCTGTATTCATATTTTCCAATTACCAGTATAAATAATAATTTGATCAAAAATATATCATCTATATTATTCTACAAGACATGTGTTTATGAAATAACTGATAGCACTAATTATAAAGTAATTGATAACTTTTTGCTAGTTGTTTCAATGTGCAATAAATATTTTTCTTTATTTACCTGACACGCTTGAACTACGTGATTAATAATCTTTTTACACAAGGGAAAAAACGAGAAGATAGGGAAGAGAGAAAGGAAAATTAAATTACATAATACATCGAAAAATGGGTAACAATATCCTTTTACCGGTTAACAAGAACGGTTCGTTGAGCAATATAACCGCGGTCAAGCCTTAATGATCCATAATGATTTAATGGATCATCTTCATTAAGACTAAATATCAGGCGACCGTGCCCGCTCGTTACGGGCGCACATGCCAAACAAATACACATAATATATACATATGTAGGCATTGTTGGCGTTATATGTTTATTTTACCATAGTGAGCTTAATGTGGGAATTAAGTCTACTCATGTACGAGTAAGATTGTCCCATGTTATTTATTTTTTAGTATTAATTTGTCGAAAGTTGGAAAGTATTTTGTAATATAGGTAATGTACCTAGTACACAAACATGACACGTAATGTACCTTACTTACGTATGTTTATTTCACATTAACTACTACAAAAGTGTTAAAAATACATAATTCGCAACAATTATTTCAAGTTGTGCTCGTAGCTGCGCAGGTATTACTTATTTGCAATAGGGCGATGAAAACACACTATAGGACCTACCTAGAAGCCTTGAAATTATAACAGTAGGCAACATGATCATGATTTTAACAAATATCATTAATGTATTAAATATTTTATTTTTAATCGACTTCAAAAAAGGAGGAGGTTAACAAATCGACGAAGTCTTTGTTTTTAATAGTACCTGTTCTTTGACCTACTTTGGCTTTGACGCATAAGTAACAATACTTGAGTAAAATAACGCTTATGTACCTACGAGTATATGGAACACCTAATATACCTAACAAAATATTGCCAGATGTAAAATAATAATTCTAAAATTTTTGAATTTTCTTGTAAGTAGTAAAATATATACTCCCGTAAGATCTTTGACAACATCTCAATAAAACTGTCCGAAATATTTGTAGAACCCAACCAAACACTGTTTTTTCTTAAATTTTAGATTAATGTAGTTTCAAATAAATATCAGATTGACAGACAGACATACAAGCAAATTTTTCATCGTAACTAAAACCTTCCCTTGGGGTCTGTCAATTAACGCGGTATGGCACTGGTGGTTAAACGCTATAAAAGGACATATTTTAAGCCATCGCACCACATAAATTTCGCATTGAGCCCGTTTCGCAAGCAAGTTAAAATCTGAACGGCGTCATTAATTAGGCTGTTTGTTCAATCACGTGGAATTACAGGATTACAGGCGAAGCTACAGCCATCGACGTTTTTATTCGCCCTGCTTACTAAGGGCTTCAGTCAGCAAATATTTTTATTTCGGCTACGAATATCAGCAAAACATGGATGAAAAAACGACCAATTAATAACGTGTTAGCTGTGTTATATGAATTCAAACGTTTTTTGAAAGCAAAACGTTGTTGAATAACGAATGTACATATTTAAAGTACCAGAAACTCGGAGGTCAAAAGGATTTTATAGGACTTATGATTTCAAACGCCGCTACGAGTAAGATAAATGTTATTACATAGTACAGGTAGGTACTTACAATACCCACTACAATTCATATTGCTCTTAATTAGTAATATCTATACATTACTAATCTCATTACAGGATACTAACTCTACTGGGTAAATATGAATATGCTGATAAACTTTCCTGACTAAAGTCACATAATATTTTTTTCATCACACCTGGGTGGTTACCATGGCGTACTAACGCGATACTGTTTAGGTTCAGGGAAAGGGACAGAGATATACAACTCATATGGCCTTGTCCCTTTCTCTCGACCTAAACTGAATCGCATTACTACGTCATGGTAACCCCCCAGGATGCTTAGCCAAGTTGCCAATCGCTAACGCTTAATTGTCAATCGTAAACGAAAGGCAGCTAACTGTCTTTGTCGCGCTAATGTGCAAGAGTGACAGAGAGGGAAAACTACGATACGCTACCAAGCGCTAGCGATTGGCAACTTGGCTAAGCATCCTGGTCGGTAAGTGCGCCAATGCGCTGCGGCGATGCGCGCCGTAGATGCGGCATTACGCCCTAGGTCAATCAAGGATTTTCATACAACATTACGTCGCACTAGCGCGGCGCTCGTCGAGGTGTTATAAAAATGATAAATTTAAGTCATCTCTGATTTTGAGACCATTTTAGAGTAGTTTTGGGAAAATATATTGTTTTATTTACTTTTTTGCCTCACAGGTGTGATAGAAAACATTGTGTGTGCCACGGGAGGTACAAGAATTATGAACTCGTGTGAAGTAAAGCCCGCGCCACAAATTCTTATTTACACAATGTACTATTACATCTTTTGATTTCAAAAATACATGGGTAAAATCTCTCAGTATACTCATTCCCAGCCTATACAATAATTGATAAATAATATCACTACTAAGCTTAACCACTGCTGTAACAAATTAAGTTCAATAAGTAAGAGACACTTGTAGACTTATGTAGTTACCATAGATATTATGTACTCATAGGTCGAATCTGTTAACTTAACTAACAATGCGAACTATCTGAACTAAAATTAAGTTGAAGTGTATACGAAATTGTAATTTCATGACGAGCCAAGTTATTAAAGAGCTTTTGCTAAGGGGAGGGAGAGAATACTGATTTTGTTTTGGAATACTAATTTGAAATTTTTGCATTTAACCTCGTAAGATCCGATGTGCATTACAATGCTTTTGTAAAATTAATAAAGTAGCATTTCAATGGCTTAAAATTTTCTGCGAAGATACGAACTTTTACAGAATTCAACATAGTTCACTTCACAACATGGTGAAAATTTAGATTTAAAGAAAACTGTACGATGAGCCTTAAGGTGCATTCAGACCAAACGAGCATTCGCTATTCTAACCCCCTACTCTACGAAATTCGATCGTTACACAAAACGTGATTCGTTGATTTCGTAGAGTGGGGGATAGAACAGCGAATGCTCGTTTGGTCTGAATGCACCTTTACGAGAATGAATATAGTTGTCCAACCATTGCATTAAAGAATAAACTGGCTCTAAATAAAAAAAAGTAATATCTGTATGTTGGACATAACTGGAATTTTAATCGTCATAAAAATAAAACATAACAAAATTTTATAAATATGGTTGCTGGATAGGATATTGCTATTTTGAAAAAAATATATGTACGTCACTGTTTGTCATTAGTCAAACACCGTCTTAAAGTTTTGCACATTTCATTTAAAATTCAATCAAAATTAGAAGAACGACCTTTCTGTTCAATTCAACTTTTTCGACGCCATCAACTTAATCGTTCATTTATTGCGTAACGATTTTTGCGTTGGTTCATTCTCTTTTCCCGTATAATTATAATCAAGGCCCTCCGCTTGAAACCCTTTGGGATGTTGTCATCCACGAGTAATTTCTGCGAGGAATAAATATGCCGAGAATTTCAAAAGAAAGTTTCAGAAGCACGGCATTCTTATGAGATGAATAATTCGTCTAAAAAAACAATATCTAAAAATGAGGAGTCGGATTCCTTAGCGGGCAGGTACCTGTCGATCACCACGGCATAGCGCTAAGCTCGAGTATCTAAAAGGGGCTTAGAATGTCAGAAACTTTTCTCGC
This sequence comes from Thaumatotibia leucotreta, assembly GCA_025490895.1. Lineage (NCBI taxonomy): Eukaryota > Metazoa > Arthropoda > Insecta > Lepidoptera > Tortricidae > Thaumatotibia > Thaumatotibia leucotreta. Next base: position 8,865 of record JALPQI010008004.1, on the reverse strand, counting down.
AAAGCTATAAATCTTACTCACATACCGACATAATAAAAATATAACTTTTATACGGACACGGGTTGTCCGTAAAAGCCTAAGTAATCTTTTACAACTATCCCTTAACTTTCCTTTAGCGTATCTTGTTAAGTAGATAGGTTCCTTAAAGTACGTGCCTAAGTCTTGGGCTTAAACATTCCTTTAGACAAAAGTAGATTTCCTTGTTCAAAGATGCCCAATTCAATTTAACCATTGTCATTTAATAAGTCGGAAAATAATGCCATTTTTTCAAGCTTTGGTTTACTAACTTTAATCTTGCGTTAATAATATTTTTTTGATATTTCCAAGTTTTTATGTAGATAGAAATCCTATGAATTCAGTTTCTTAAGACCGCTATCACAAAAATTGTATAATCGATGACAAAATTATACACTTTCTGTTAATTGTTTATTTTTTTTTAGGTTATCTACCTATCTTGCTTTCTTTTATATTATAGAATAGTGGGTAAAATTTTACAATTTATTTCAAAATTGCTCGCATTTGAACTTAATTCAACTAAAATTTCAAATGTTTTAATAAAATTCGACCGATTTTTATCCATTTACTTATGACTGTGAGATATATGTTTCAACTACATCCCAATACTGAAAGGACAGTATAAGCTGTAAATTGTATCCCATGTAGCTGCCGGAAAGGTCATGGCGGCCATTTTCGAATTTACAATTAATTATTACATAGTGATTACTTGATTTTTTTCTTTCTTTTCCATAATCATATTTTGGAGGGCTTATAATTCTAAAATTAGGATACAATTGTCAATCAATAAAGTATTTGAATTACGAACTACATAATTACTTCATCGTTTATATAGTAACATTAAATTACTTCGTTTGAAACTCAAATTCAGATAAATACTTATGTACTTATAATTATACGATAAGAGTAAATCCAATTGTTCATGAATAGAAACTAGATAAATTGTTCAACAAATAGGAAATGCCTATCACAAACTTTTCAAATACATAATTATATTTCCTTATACAAAGACAGTGCTTAGGAAAAACATTTTTCCTTTTTGAATCTATTATATTGATCAATTTCATCGTAACTTGCCGAGGTTACGTGCCTTTGAAGTTACAGAATCAATTTAATTGTCCCCATCTCCGCGCAGTTCTAATAGGGGCTCGCCACACGTTCTCACGTCACCTAAGTAAGTATCTACATTAGGAAGTTACACAGAAGGTGCACTCCTCCTCATGCTGCGTCTTTTTCAATTTACCACATTTTATTCTCTAGCTTTATTGTTTCAGTAAGCCTGGAACATATGTATATGTATATACGTTACATACTTTATACTTTGATCACTAGTTTTTAGGGTTCCGTACCTCAAAACAAAAACTGAACCCTTATAGGATCACTCGCGTGTCTGTCTATCTGTCTCTCAATTACAGCCGATTTGCTCCAAAACTATTGAACCATTGAGTTGAAATTTGGCACACATATGCAAATTAGTGACCCAACGATAGACGTGGAATGTAAATAAATGAATAAAAAAAAAGATGTATTTACACCAAACGAGCGAATGCTCATTCTATCCCCACTCTACGAAATTCGTTCGCTACACAAAACTAAGTTCGTCGCATTCGCTCGTTTGGTGTACATCCACCTTGAGAGGGCTACTTTTGGGGGTGAATAAGAAAAAGTTTAGAAAACAGTATCTTAGTGTGAGGATTTTAAATATTTTTCTTTTATTATCGTACCACAAATGATATTATTAAAAAAAAAGCGATAAATAACCATGCCTTCCAGAAACTACTGGGCTTAATATTTTGCAAAAAATACAGTAAATAGTTCCTTATGTATAATTTTCAGAAAATCCAAAAATAAAACTATAATATTTTAAAATATGATACAAAATATCAATATTTGTGAACGTGCGGAATCCTTTGCACGCGAATAGAAGTCACACTGGGCTGGTTTTCAGTTTTAATATAAGAAAAGGATTCTTACGTAGGAGTTCGGGAACGCATTCGCTATCGCTATGACAAATAGTGCAGCCTACGTCTAATAGTGCAGCGTACCTTTAATTTTTAGCTTTAGTTTGTAGACTCCTTAAATGATTCATAAATTAGTAAATTAAAGTATTTCCAATAGGTATGTTGTTACTGAAAAACAAAATATTTTTGTATACTCAATTTTTTGTTTAGGTTTCTTAATAACTTCGAGTTTCACACTCTATATCGTATCTATAATATACCTACTGATTTCCATGCGAACCATTTATTATGTCTTATTGTTTTGTGGTCTGTTTCGCAATATCCGGATAAACATATCCGTCTGATAAAATGATCATTAACCTCCTAAACTAGGAGGACATGTAACATTTTATCTAACAAAATAAATATATTTTATTCGGGGTTGGTGAAGACTTTCTGCATCAATATATGTTAGGCTGACACACACATACGTAGACTCAATTAAGGCTCGTACCTACAGGTGATTTCAAGCAGCGAACATGATAAGTTCGAGTGGTTTTGTTGGCTGAGATTGCCAAAGCCCTATGTCAATATAGAAGGGAGTAATTTTAGTCCAACAAATATCCACATACGACCTTTTAAATCGAGTACAGTACCGCCCTTACCCGCGATACCACCCAATTAGCTGGGAGAACATCTTACAAACTTTTATTCAATTTCTTTCTAAACCCTTACCTGTTACAGTAAAATGTTTAAAAGAAGTAAAAAAACAGTAAGAATATATTTTCATCGCATTAGATGTATACAATTAAGCACATTTGTAAAATGAATTACTATTTTCCAATAATAATGCTTTCAGCTTAAAGTTTTATGTGTGTTATTGTTTGTTGTTATATACTACGCGGGAGGTAAAATACACATTGATTGAAACAAAGACTTTATTGAATGGCACCACTCCTTTATTATGAGCAAAAGAATTAAGGTTCAAAACATATTTACGTATGTCAGTCAATAACGTGTATAATTTTCCAGTACGTTTTTAATTAGCATACGATTCATATCAAACGCCTAACCAAATAGGGTTTGCAGTTTTTTTTTTGTGTTGGCACAACAAAGTGGCTCCACTCCACCTGATCGTAAGTGAAAGTAGAGCCCAAATCGCGGCGGCAACGAACAGAAGACAATCAGTAACCTGTTAGTTGCCACCGCCTTGCTGGCCCGCTTTAGTTTAGTTAAATTTGGCATCTACACAACATTGTATAACTATGGAACATGAAGTGCTAAATGTGAAGTACAAAGAACGCAGTGTATGGTGATATGTATGGTGCGCGGCATGTAGGGAAGCGACGGCGGCATGGCGGGGACGATCCGGACGTTCTCCACCTACCACGAGTCGGAACCATCCGTGCCCTCGGTAAGTGAACACCGACACTTGTTTATGTTAACCCTTTGACAGACACAGTCAGCCAAAGGCGACAATGGAAAATCGTGACTACGACGCCATTAAATAAATATTTTTGGACATCTTTACACAAATCGACCTAGTCCCACGGTAAGCTCGATTAAGGCTTGTGATGTGGGTACCAGGCGACGTTATATATAATAGATAGATACATATAGATACTTAAATACATAGACAGCCATGACCTAGGAACAAATATTTGTGATAAATAAATACACAAATAAAGCCCTAGTCAGGATTCGAACATTTCGAACCCGGAACCTCCAGCTTCGTAGGCAGGATGCAGCAGTGCAGAGTGCTAACAATGACCATTGACAGCACTGGATACGCCAATGCAGTAGGAACTTACACCGGACGCCGTAAAGTTCGATTTCTCTAAAAAATCACGATTCTTGGCGTCAGTGTCGCGACATATCGTTTCGCCTCTTAGCTGTCAAAAGGTTGTTGTCAATTTGACCACAATAGGCATGATGACTGGCAAGTCAAATCAGCATCTTTTTTCGAACTGTCAAAACGATCACCACTATGGAATTTTATATGAAATACTCAAAAGTGACGTCACGTTTGAGTACTACCAAATGACCTACTCCTTTAAGTTCTTTTCAATTTATTAAATACAAATTCTGTACAAAAATTACTGCAATCTACATCTTAGTAATAATTTCTTCGTGTATTATGTCGTGCATAATGTTAAATAATTTATTTTAACTACAGTCATCTTCCCTATTAACGGAAATCCGAAAAGACACCTAGGGAATCCAGCACAATCAAAGCCATTTTGTTGCAAGTTGTAAAAGATATGCCGTTCCTGGTAAATTCCCAGTGGGGGATGTTACCGGGAACGGCATATGTTTGATTACAATGGGGAAAGTTACTATTTGTAAAAAAAACACAGTTTATTGGAAAAGCTACTGGGATACAATTAAGGCACATCACTAGTAAGGAACAGGTTAATTTTTTTATAAACTGTTTCATAAAATATTATTTACTAAGTCTAACAGTTATTTTAGTCTAAACGCAGCTAAGTCAAACTGACATTTAAAAAAAATCAGGTATTGAAGCGGATCCTGACTTCCTCTAACATACCATCATAAAACTGCCGTATCCTCCTAAGAAATACTTCCATGTGTATAATATGTATATATATATTATAAATACCGAGGTGATTCCCTTATAAACACGTATAAAAATTAATTAAGCACTAAAGAATCCGCCTCATCCTCAATATCCATTGCAAATAAATGGATGGCTCGTGCCTTCCAAAGGGTACGGTTTGTGAAACGCAATTAGCCCCTGCCTCAAGTAGGCAATCAGGGTCTAATCAAATAATATGTTGAGGTTGTTTTAGTCCTTCAGTAGCAACTCTTTCAGTTTACAAATTTTTGTGGAACAAGTAACAACTCAAATTGTTTTATTAAAGTGGTGTTAGAATGCGTTTTCGGTTGGGTAGCCTTGTTTTTGAACGGGGTTGGAATTACGAGTCCGTTAATATTCTGTGACTATATCTAAAACTTTGTCAAGGCGGCTACTGTGTTTTACTCCAGGTTGGTATTTTAAACTTATGATTCAACATTTGTCGATCGAAGCTAAGGAAACTGTTTTAAGGGACTTATTTTTTGTTAGGGCTATGTCAACTATAATTTAGTTTTGTAATTTCGGATATCTGCTCAAATACTGTGTATTACTAATTCATCTATTACTCTGTATTCTTGACAATTTCTTAGATTAATTCATTAATAATCTTGGGTAATTTTGCACTATCATATGGCCAATCAATCGCTTAGCAGCTGTCATTTCAAATGCTTAAATTTGGACCCATTTGAGTACTTTAACGTATACTATTATTTTACAAAAGCATTGTAGGTATATTATGAGTTAGGCGCCTCATTTTCCGCAAGGTAGGAACCTAAGCTAGGGATTGTATTATGGTAACAGACTATTCGAAGTCTATCTGCGGATTTAACAAATAGAGTACAATACTGTAAGTCCGCGAGGGGCTGTATTGTTCGTGCACTTCTGATCCAGCTTTAGCTCAAGATCCAAGTTAATGCTGCGATATTAATTCAAAATTTCAGAAACTATATAGTCTACATACAAATAAAATATTTCGACAAACAAAATGGATGACATTGGATGATTATATTGTCTTTTTTTCAATCAATTTACAAACCGAGACAATTCTGATAAGCTATGTAAGTTACAATATTAAGTGAAGCTTATGACACTAACTATATCATTAAGCTACCTGGAGAGCGATTTTTGAATTTCACCGGTGCATTTTAACCATCTTCAGTGAGGTACAGTGATGAAAAGGTGCTTGCTAATTAGGAGTAGAAGATGGCACCAGTGGGGGAAAGGATAAAAAATGGGGGTAAAGATTATCATCTTAATCATCCCTGAGCTTGAAGAATCCGTCCTGAGGAATCACTAGCTTCGGCGACGAAAAATCAGGTAAGTGAAATTCAAAAAGTCCCCCAAGTTCCCAGACAGAACCTCGACTGAACATTGAATTGAATAACATACTGTGTGAACAAAATGTGAGCTTGAAACAACTCTGCTTAAAAGAATAAATAGCCAGGTTTATTTCTGATGTTTTTCATTGTCTAAAGTTAACTAGGCTTTAGCCGGCGTTGGCGGGGCTTAAAGAAAAGGCAATTATAAATTAAACTCAGGCGTCCGTCTCGCCGAGCGGCGCGACGCGGAGTGCATATCTCGCTATGCAATTCCCTTTTGGCATGCATTTGCCCGCGCAAAGTAGCTAGTGAATTTTAATTGCATCTCTGCTCAGTTTGCGTAAGTAGATACGCGTTTGATGCATTTTCTGTAAAATTAATGTTCAGGATTGCACGGAAACGATATTTCAATATTAGACATGTATTAGATTTTGTATCTACGTCAACGACAACCTAGACTCGTATTTAAATAGGCAGATAGATATAGGATTATAAATGATTCAGTTCTAGACAGTAAATATGTAGGTAGGTAGGTGTACTCGTATTCACTGGAATCAAAAATACTAAATAGGTAAATAATTTCAGAAAATTCTAACAACTAACATTTTCCCAGCAGCCCTCACACCTACACGTAAACTTGTGTATTTTAACTCGTAATTGCAAATGAAGTAGTAGAAATAATTATTTATTTACCTGGAAATGCCAAGATTTCTCCCGGGGCCAGTGATAGAGGTTCTCGCGCGGCGAGTCTCTTGGGAATGCTTGTTTAACCGTTTATACATTTTAGATGCTGACATTTCTTTTTTATACTTAATTCGATGGTGGCAAATATTTTTGTGATGCGGCAATGAATAAATACACAAGAAGATCGCGATGTAAACTACATTACACCGTTTCAGATTGTTTTTATCATTAACAAACGCAATAATACTATTCTATATATGTATGCCCAATAAGAACCAATTTTTCTTGCCATGAAAAATAATAGGCCCTTTGAAGAAGCCAGTCACAATTATAAGCAACATAATTAATAAATATAAGAATTTATGTGACAAAACAAGATAAGATGCCTATGTGAAAATAATTTCCTCTGTGTTAAAAATATGGAATATATGAACTTGTACAGTTCCACTGCTTTATATTTTAGCGAAACGTTTATCTCCCTACCTCCTTAAATATTATGGTATAGGTACGTAACCACCTATCCTTTAATAAATAACATTGCTTTCAAATGTGCAAACGATATGCACGAGTAGGTACTTATCACATTTAAGTAAATATCCCCGTACTTATGAATATGAAAGGACACGGCAGTACATTTAATGATTCATGCCACAGGTTTCAACCCAAGAGACGAACGTCGATTTAATATTCAAAGATCAAATTAATTTCACTAAGTGCCCACCTATTAATAATGACGTTGGAGAACATTTCAACTGTCAACCTGGCGGTAGGCAAATACCTTCACCTTGTTAATCTTGCCACTTGACGGGTACTGCGTCTGGTTTGGGAGCCTTAAATTTTCAAATAGTCAACAGGAGATTTACGGTCCTCCCCTTTATATCCCCAAGACATCGCGAGCTTCGCCGTATTAGCTGCGATAACACGTTTACCTGGTACGCAAGAATTGAAATTGACTTACTAATACAGAGTTGTGCCCAAGAAGGAAAGAAAAGTAATATTTAAGTTGGATTATTTTCCTTACTGAGTTTTTATTGACTGCTTGGCGCATGTATGAGTATTTTTGTTTTCGCTTTGATTTTTAAGTTTAGGTAGTAGCCTACAATGGAGATAAAAGTAGATACAATCCAGATTACCTATTACCTACACTTACGGTTTAGATTTCCGAGCGTAAATGGCACATTATACCGGTTGACCAAAGTAAAAGGCCACTTTTAGAGACAGTAAATAGATATACTACTGTTGTTAAAGATTTTTTCGTACCTTGAGACCCACCCTCTCAAAGCTCAAGTTTTCACTTTTCTCATACTTGGGTTTCAATATTAGCAAGTGGAGGCAAAAACAATATAATATATTTCCGTTGCAAACCCAATAACTATTTTAATAGATAAACTTTTTTGGTGCGCGAAACCGCTTCGCTCTTGGCCGAATTATTTAATAAATCTTGTACGTATAGTTTTTCACTGTTAACCGCACCCCCATGGCGTTCCTTGAAGGCCCCATGTGCGGCGCTAAAAATGTCATGACCGTTCTCATTATTTATACCCCGTGCGTTACGTTAAACCTATTTATAATCTCTTAAATGGAATAAATATTTACACGAAAATGCAAACATGTATGCTTGGAACAATGAAATTTCTCAACGTGTTGCGATTTTGTATGTTTTAAAATTTGCATAGATACAATGCTTTAAATTCCGTATTATTCAAAATGAAGCCTGAACTGGCTGCACCGAAAATTTTAAAACTTTTTGTGTCAGCACTAGGTACTTGCTGTAGATTTTTGCCGAATAGCCGTAATACTAACCACAGAGGTAAGGTAAGTTGGGGTAAGATGGAACGGTTTCTTGAACGGGGTAAGACAAAATGCTACCAGCAGACGCTGTGCCAGAAGGACGACTTTTTGTCTTTATCCCATTATGAGAACCTTTCCACCTTACCCCAAATTACCTTAAATACAAAAGATACTTATGTCGTCTATCAAATCATAACGTACCCAATGTTCTTCTTCTCGACATAATAATAGGTTTATTTTCGGCGTTACACGAATTTACAGTTTATATCTACAGATGTTGCATAATGCTCCATTAAAAAAATAGGTTTGACTAATATCCACCATGACCACTCAGAAATCTAAGTACCTAGTTTTCAAATTATATGAAGAAGCGTAATGTCGTAATGTCGTAATGAATATATTATTCAGGATTAAACTAAGTAAAGTCCTCTCGTACAATGAGTACAATGACACATTCTGTACTTAAATGATGTGCCTTAAGTAAATTATGAGACAATTTCAGGGCCGGATTTGCGAACAT
>JALPQI010008003.1:0-44226 GCA_025490895.1 Thaumatotibia leucotreta | reverse complement strand
GTAAGAAAGAGGTATAACACATGTCAAATATACGTTCCTAAGTATTAAATTCCCGAAATTTTCAGGGCATCCTACGTAACAAATTAAGATTAATTATTATCTACTTTAATTAAGTTGAATAAAAGCTGGTAAAAAATATTTTCATTCAGTAAATGTGCTTGACTTGTTTAGGCATATGTGATGAGGCCATGTTCATAACTAAATATTATACTCAGCATAATAAATAAACATAAAATAGTACATTCCCTAACTAGTGCGGGAAAACTTTTTCGGCGAGGGTGAAAGTTGGAGCCCGAGTGAAACGAGAGCGACAATCACCCGAGTTAAAAAAAGTTTTTGCACGTGTAAGGGACGATTTTTTTCATAACAAGTGCGCCAAAAAGAGAAATTACGGCGCGAATTAAGATGAACGAAAAAAAAACGATTTATTCAATCCAACAGAGTTTTAGCCTAGCTTACAATCAAGATTAATTAACAACTAGTATTTATACTAAGATTCTGCATCTCAGCATTGACGTAATGTCCTACATTTGTAAATGATGAGATGACTACATGGACATTTTACGTAGTGCTTATGAAGGAAGTATCAAGGGTTACAGAACCCTTAACTCCTCCCTCCTTAAGAGAGAAATTATCAGAAGTTGACAAAGTCGGCTTCAAAGAATTTCGTGTAGCAAATACATAACGAAATTTACGAATGAAGTATGTAATGGCTAAAAGAAGTAAAATGATATATAGAACTATGGTCCATACACTGACTCTACTGCTTATATTATAACTCTCACTAATATCACTATCACTATAGTATTTTACGCTGTTTAGAATGTCCTTCACGTCGCTGAAGTCCACACCTCGCAGATCTACCTCGTTTTCGTTCTTCTGGATCTCGTGGTGCAGCTCAGGCAAAGTAATGGGGGGTAAGATATAGCTGGTTATTGAGGTGTTGCTTACTGCTTTTATGATGATGTCTTCTATCTGTGTTTCACAATGTTTGGCAGGGGTGAGAATATAAGTCCCATCCATGTTGTGCTTGGAAACCTTGTCTCCGCTGGTTTCAGTTACCACAGTTCTTCTTCTTGTGTAAAGAAGCCAATGGTCTAAGGTAATCTTTTGTATGACTGTATCTTCTGTCTTAATGGGTTGCGGGTAACATTTGGAGAGATTGTCCTTTAGCAACATTATTTGTTCTATACATGTTGCTACTGGATGCTGTACAATGTCGTCCTCGGTGCAGATGTGTTTGTCTTCTTCTATCTCTTCGCGGTGTCTAGCTACAGGTCGGAACTTCAATCTATTCATCATAAGGTAAGGGTGTTTGGGTATTATGGTAAGTTTGCAGGCTGTTTGGGGTTGAAGATTGGAATAGGGATAATGTTGTAATAAATATATTGTGTTTTTCTCGACAATCGGGATATCCAACATAAAAGTTAAGTAATTATTACTAATAAAAGATTTTAAGTCTATGCTACGTTCTAACTTAATTAGGTTTTCCTTTGACACAGGATAAATTAGTGTTGCATGTTTTTCTATGTCAGAAAGAACCTTAACAAATTCAGTTGAGTTTATTATGGATTGATGTAAGGTTGATAATTTACTGAATGCAATTGCTGTTTCTATGTCTTATATAATATTATAAATGGTGCGAAAGTTATTTAGAATCTGGTACATACTATTCATCATGGAGACAACGTTATAGAGTTTGCTTTCGTCTTTCTGAATGGTCTAATTGTTTCGTTTTGTAGCCCAAATGTTTAACTTTAAAATTTATGTCGCTGGAAGCATTTGTTAACTTGGCCAGTGCCTTTTGGAGAAGTGTGACTTTATTTTCTACAGATATCTCCTTATGTTCCATCTTTTCGATTATATCTATTTCCGTCATTATTATCTAAATTTCCCGTTATTATTTTATTTATTTATTTAGCTATTAAGGACATCAACAGCAATTACAAAATACTTAATCTATGAACATAAACAGTAAACAAAGCCAATTAAAGATATCCACAACTTGACAGTTAAAGTACCTACCTACAATTACGTACATGCAAACCGCAAATCAATTTTAACACTAGAACAGACCCTAATGGGTTGAAAATACCTCTTTTAGTTCTCGACGTAGGTTCAATCTGTAAAAGTTTGTCTCTAGATGCATCTACATACAAATGAATTAATTTGTACTTCTAAACCCATTAGGTTCTTTTCTTAACTCTATATTACTGTTAAGGATTTGCTTTAACTTACTATACTGTTCTAAGTTTATTTCTAACAAAGAGCTTATTGATTTTAAATCTATTATCTTTACTACGCTCCAGGAGCTAGTTTTCGTCAGTGCGAGTCCTAGTATCCTTCATGTATACCGTGTCGCCTTTAATATCTGGTGGAATTTCGCCCCCTTTTTTATCTCTTACCTTAATCTTGTCACTAACTAATTTTTCGCTAACATATTCATACAATTACCTTTAAACGTCTTCTATGATCTATGAGTAATTTTTGCATTGTGTTCCGTTCTCTGTCTATATCGAATGTATTACCGGTTTCCGTATGTCCGACACGGTTAGACACAGTCGCGAATTTAGCGGCCTCTGAACGTGTCAGAAAACGACGAGAATCCTGTCCTCAGCGCCAATTAAGATGAACGAAAGGACTTTTAGTAAAAAAAACACTATTTATTTAATCCAACATAGTTTTAGCCTAGCTTACAATCAAGATTATTCTAAATTAAGATTAATTAACAACTAGTATTTATACTAAGATTCTGCATCTCAGCATTGACGTAATGTCCTAAATTTGTAAATGATGAAATTACTACATGGACATTTTACGTAGTGCTGATGAAGAAAGTATCAAGGGTTACAGAACCCTTAACTCGCGCGAAGCGTGCACAAAGTTCCTTTTTGCGCACTAGTTAGGAAAATATATATTACCTTCGTTAACCCATGTTTTATCTTGGTAATATATAGGTCTTCCCTCTCTGCGATATTCCTTTATTTTTATAAAATATCGTTTCCTCCACAATATTATATCGTCTCAGTCAATAAGGCAGCTCTGGCGTTTTGCGACTTGCATATTTGAAATTAAGGTGCTTAAGTACCCGTCGCAAGGAAGATGCAGATAAATCTGGTAGGTCCGGGTCATCATTGACAACTTGCCGACACCTTGAGAGAAAAAAACAGGAAATTATATATTTTATCTTATATAGATTATAAGAGTAATGAATGGTCAAGATTTCATGATATAAATAAACCATACCTTCTGAATAGTAAGTGGTTCGTTGCGGTGGAAAAATTGATGCACTGTCCGTATAATCACAGCAAATGTAAACTCATCCAACTTGTCAATTACTGACAACCTGGGGCCCAATATTTCCGCCACTTTTTCGGAACATAGCAGTACTTTAAAATACTTGTTCTGGGGCAGCGTATTATATGTGTACTTGTAACAATTCATCACCATAGTTTTCTCCGAAACACTCATATACGTTTTGGGTCGTTTCTTTGGTGGTCAAAGAGATATATTCTCGTTGCGCGATTTGTGCGTTGCCAACGACTGGTATGTCGTTGGTATACCACCCTTAGCATGCTGGTGACAGGTAGCTCCCTTGAGGAACGCCCGCCAGGATGGGGCGCTCTCGGGAGCCAGCCACTCAAGCACCGCCCTGCCAGGAATGAGAGCCTATGAGCCTCACTATGCGGCGGAGTGCTGTGTACAGAGAAAGTTTATATATTAGACCTTCGTGCCATACACGGTCGAAGGCTTTCTCCATGTCTAATAGAACGCCCACAACGAATCCCTTCTTGTTGAGTGCCCATGTGGTGCAGCACCCGAGTGGGTTGGAGAGTGGTGGAATGGTAGGCCCTAAAACTGAATTGCTCCAGTCTTGGGGCGATATGAGCACGGAGGTGTTGGAGCAACAATCTCTCGAATACTTTCGAGAGGGTGCTCAACACCGTGATAAGTCGGTAGCTGTCCGGCCTAGTCGGGTCCTTCCCCGGCTTGAGCAGGGCAATGACTTGCTCTGCCTTCCAGGTGGTCGAGAAGTGCTCCGACCGCATGATGCCATTGAACAGGCGCGCCACTGCCGCTAAAGTGCTTAGCGGCAGTTGGCGGAGAGCCATGTTTGGGATCAGGTCGGGGCCGCGCCTTTCTGGGGTTGCAGTGATGCAGGTGATGCTTGATCGCCTGCTGGACCTGCGAAGGAGAGAAGAAGATGGGATCATCGTGCGGCAGTAAGGGCGCGCTGAGACAATCTGGAATGCGCTCTTCGATTTCCGGAGTGTGCTGTTGGTCGGTGGCTGGATTGGGTTTAAATTGCTGTCGAGCAGAGAGTAACTCTGACAGAGAGTAACTCTGCTCGGTCTCTAGCAGCATATTGCAAGTGCCCATTGGCGTCTCGTAGCGGCCGCACCGGCTCGGCGGTGTTGGTGAGTGCTCTGCATAACCTGTGGACAGAGGGAACATGTTCAGAAATGTCATCAATATGCGCTTTCCAGCTTTCAGCGCGGTGCTCTCTGAACTTTTCCCTAATCAGTCGCTCAAGGCGGTTGAGCTCAGTCTTGAGGGACTGAGCTCTGAGCCTTTGCCACTGCCTCCTATACCACCGCTTTTTCTCCAAAAGAGCCTGTATTGGGCTTGGGAGAGGTTTGAGGTGGTCGGTGTGCGGGATCGTTTCTGTGGCTGTGTCGAGGGCCGCCCTAGTGTGCCTGGTGATTGCGGCTGTTGCCTTCTCTACGTCTGCGGCTGTTGAGATGGGACCTGTGCGGGGAGTAATTACCAAGGCTTCTGAGAAAGCCTGCCGTTGTAGCGGCGTCTAGGTCCTCTGGTGAGTCTCGATGTCGGCAGGTCGTCGATGGTCATCAGCACTGGTGGATGGTCTGACGCGAGGTCGTCGAATACCTCGTGTCGCATGACAAAGTCGACCCCTCGAGAAACTGCGAAATCCTCTACGGATACTGTGACCAACGACATGGTCGCTATAGTGTGTGGGGTAGAGGGCGCCGCCCACCACGAGGTCCAGCTTGTCCACGAGCTGGTAGATGCGCGTGCCGGCCTGGGAAGTCCCCAGCCAAGATGGTCGGTACGGGGGAGACGACCGGGAGTTGCGTCAGGTCGCTGCGCATGTCGGCAATACAGCAGTATCCACAGGGCCTGTAAATTAAATACAGGCTTAAGTGGTGTTTCGTGAGGCTTATGTCTACCCCTAGGGCAGACATAGCTGAGAGGTGCTGCGGCGGGTTCACCTATTGGTGGACGATGGTCCTCTTCACTAGGATGGCCAGGCCCCTGTAGGGACGGCCATCCGCCGTGTGCTCGTGTGTTCGGTACCTACACATGATGTACTAGACATATATTATTGGGATTGGTAAGATAGATGGGGAACCAACTACATTACCATGGTAACGTCTCGGCTAGTACCTTGGTTACCTCTATCGATATGGCCGAGGCCAAAGCGGCGAAGTGCGGCGGGATCTCCTGCTGGGTTGGTTGCGGCTGCTGCGTGCGGGCTACGTTGGCGTGGCTCGGTGGCTGCGCTGACAGTCCTCCTGTGCGGACAGTCCCTAGGGTGATTGGCGTGAGTCATGAGTGTATGCGGAGCGGACTCCGTAACCTCTCCTGACCTTACGGTGTGCCTGTTGTCAGGCCCCCAGCGTTGTTGCTGCTACTGCTGGCGGCGGCGGTGGGTGAAGGCCCTCGTGCCTCCTCTGCCCTTCGCCCAGTTGCGGAGCTCCTCCTGGAACACCCAACACTGCTTGTGGTTGGCGGAGTGATCACCCCCGCAATGAGAGCAGGTCGCTGGCTCGTCCTTGGGGCGTGGGCATTCCCGAGAGAGATGGTTGCCTGCGCAACTTACACAGACCGCAGGCCTCCGGCAACCCAGGGATGAGTGCCGGAATCCGGGATGAATCCTGGCACCGGAGCCACTGCGGGGCGACGATTTGTCTTTGTAGACATCCGGCGTGATGTTCTGTTCATCCTGGTGGCGAGATCTGAAAGAAAGTGGTCCGCCGCCCTGTATTCCTCCCCGGACCGAGAGAGGAAGTGGAGGCCACGCTTGTGGCCTCGCAGGTGGCCTTGTAGCCGAGCTGCGTGCATAGGTCGCCGAGGTGCTTCCGCCAGTCCGGGAAGTCCTCGACGACAATGCTCGGGTACGTGGCCGGTGGTGCTGGAGCGGGACCTGTTGGGGAGCGGCCTTTTGGAGCAGCACGCTTGTTCTTAGTCTTACTGGTAGTGGCGGCGGGTGTTCAGCGTCAGCGAACAATGGGCAAGTGGTCGCCGTTCAAGGCGCGGTGGGGCACGGCTGCGGCTGGTGCGAGACCTGTGGGTAGACGGCGGGTTGTGAGGACCCCCGCGGAGCACAGGAGAGATGCGGTTTCATTCGTGTTTTACCTCCTGTGCCGGCGGGCTATCCTCCTCCCGTCGCCTCTTCATTGATCGGCGATAAAATACCACGTGTCCAGTTACAACTTGCGCTCCTCCTCGGGGGCTCCGGCACCGCCCGACCCATCATTCCCTTCCCCCGTACGGACATCGTCCTCAGACTCGGACGCTCCAGGGGCCACCTTCGATTCCATGGAATCGTCGGTGTTCTGGGCGTCCTCGTCCGTGAACGACCCTTCGTTCGGGATCTGTTTACGCTTTGGCTTTGGTGGCTTCCTCTGCTGACGGCTGCGCTGCTGCTGGCTTGCGGCCTTTGCGGGGCGAGTGTTGCACTGCCATACTGCTCACTCACTTTCTTCACTCAGACTGAAACAGACAAGAAAAAGTCTGTGATTAACTTTGGGATAATTTTTTTCAGATGTTCACTAATTTCGTCGAGCCCAGGAGTTACTACATCGTTCACTGGCCGGTGATTTTTGTGTCATTAGGTTGCAAGTTGCTGTAGGATTTGGACACATCATCTTTTCCAAACAATCCTTATATGATGTAAGATGAATATCCGAATAACTTGTAAGATGTGAAATATCCCCCCCAACAACTTAGCATTAGTTCCACGTTTTGGTGGTGAATGCAAACACAAAATACATGCGTACCCGAGTCTCCAGCTAAAACGCACTGCTTAGGCCGCAGGGAGAAGAACTTTGAAAGACCCACTCTAATATTCGGGTACTCGACTTTAAAATGTTTGTACAGTTCGTTAATATTGCACATTAACAGTTGTTTCTGAATTTGCACTCTCTTCCCATCATCTAACTTATAGAAACGAAGTCTTTTTTCCCAGGCATGATTCGCGTATTGTCTTCTCTCAGATATAATGCCGTTACCAATTGAGTTTCTTCGGGTGACAATTTACGGCGTCAACAGTCCGCGTCACGTTCAGTCTCTTTCGCACAATCCATTAATAAATAATAAATATCTTGGGACATCTTACACAAATCAACGTGTCATACTTCCTGGCGGTGACATGGTGTCGTACAGTATTCAAACTAACATCAAAAAAATGTACGCTAATTAAAAAAAATTGTACTACACGTACGAGACGAGAAAACGGTGTTAATCCGTCACCGCTAGGAAGCATACTTCCTGGCGGGGGCTATTTATTTTGTTATGTTGCGGCTGTGTTTTCAATGGGCATGTCAATCAGAAAATATGTACGAGAAATGTACGTTCTGGTTCTAAAGCGTTTTTAGGTATATCTATCTCATAGGTGCTTTAATTTTGTACTAAAAACATTTCAATGGCACTTGATTTATTTAACGTATTTGATCAATTATATACATCAATAAGTGGCATGTAATCGTCGTCATACATATTTATGCATGTTTTAGAATTATAACTAACGTGAGACTCAAACATATTTAAATATGATAAATATTACACGGGTTACTCACGTAATTTAAGTCGATAATAAATAATCGACTTAAATTACGTGAGTAACCCGTGTGATAAATATTTAAATATTTATGCATGTACATAACTATTACATTGCGCAGTAGGTGCATAAACTGTTTCCCTATTAATCATCATTGTAAATAACTTCTGCGCGTAATGATATAGGAAATTCGTTATATTAGAAACGAGAAACGATTTCTACGAAGATATTCAGCAATACCAGAACGTACATTTTTCGTATATATTTTCTGATTGACATGCCCATTGAAAACTCGGCCGCAACATAACAAAATAAATAGCCCCCGCCAGGAAGTATGCTACCTAGCGGTGACGGATTAACACCGTTTTCTCGTCTCGTACGTGTAGTACAATTTTTTTTATTTGGCGTACAATTTCGTACATTTCATGTACATTTTTTTGATGTTAGTTTGAATACTGTACGACACCATGTCACCGCCAGGAAGTATGACACAAATCAACCTAGTCCCACGATAAGCTCAATTAAGGCTTGTGATGTGGGTACCAGGCGACGATATATATAATAGATATATACATATCGACGCTGGAAAGGAGAAATTGTATAAGCGACACAGTGCATACTTTACAGGAGAGGCAAAAAACCGGCGAGATTTTCGAAAAAAAAATCATTAAAATTAATTTGCAGGCGAAATCAAATAATTGAAGCATTATTTATGGACCTAAATATGTTTTTATTGTGATGTTTCAATTATTTAACGTATTCAAGTGTTATTTAAGGATTTACTGTCGCTTAAGCAAAATGGTCGGAAAAATTGATCCAGGTAAAATTATCTAACCAACACATTGTATAAGAAATAAGGAAGGTAAAAAGGTCCACCCGAGACTTACATAACAAATTCATCATGTTAAAATTATCTAGCTGCCGAAGTGGCTTATTTTATATTCGGGTAAAAATATATAAATTGATAAAATAGCATTTATTATTTATTTATTGAATTATTAAAACAGTTGACAAATATTAAAATTATCACAGGCCCTGCAAAACTGTTTAACAGTTTGACTGCAGGATAAAAGTAAATAAGAAAATAAACACATTAACTTAAGTTAGGACGGACTTGACAGTTACTATGGCAGGCTATTTAATAAATACATTTTTAATTTTTTCTTAAATTTCTGCTTATATCATTAAGAAATATCCACATATTTAAAATAAGAAACTATTTTAAACTTCATAGTCAGTCATTTTAATTACATGAGTAACATTCCGTGACTAGTAAACGAATTTACTTACACGTGAAAAAAGAAAAACAAGGTTTCAGGTAATATTTTCTTCGGTTACCGCGAGGATTACACATGAAATAAAACTATGAAAACGGATAAACTCGCGTATATTAACTAATTTTAACTTCATTCCGACGTTTCGAACACTTTACAGTGGACAGACGGTGCCCTCCGGATCTCAATGAAAAGTCGATGTAAACTTTGTAACCGCTATATTTAAGTACAAATACACTTGAACTCTAAAACTATCTCCCAAAAACTATCTCATCTAATAACATATAGAAATTACTTTATACCTTTACAGTGAAACTTACGTTATCAAGTTTGGTTTCTATACAGTGCCATCTCTCGGATCATTTACACATAAAAAATATTATATTAAATAAAACTACGAATTGGACACGTAAACTTTGTAACCGCTATAATTAAGTACAAATACCGACGGCCCCTACGTAAGTTGTCGTAACTTGAAATTTGGGATTTTGTTTTTATTTCATAAAACATCATATCTTTTAGCAATGTTTCCGTTACACGAAGAAAAAATTAAAAAAACCTATTACAAATAGGTTTTTGACACCCGAAAACTATCGTATCTTAAAAAAGCACCGTCGTATACTGTAGTAAGTGTACTTACGACAGTTAATACGGGGCGGCCACCCGCGCTCGCGCAGCGTAAGTGCCAGTTACGATCTTATACGCGGTGGAGCAGAGGTTTTTCGTGAGTGATCATTTTTTACCAAAAACTAACAACTAGATGAGACAAAAATGGATAAACGATACATTTTATTCGATAAAAGTAAGACACTGCATCGGGAAAAAACTCAAATTACCTGCAAGACCAAAATTAATTTTTGAAACGGCCGTTGGAGTTAAAAGAAAAAGTGGTCCGAGATGAAATAAAAGACGCTTCAGAAATAAAAACGATTTAAAACCACTAAGCAAAGTTGGCAATCTGTTGGATTTCACTCAGAAATTAGGTGCGAATTGATTAGTATGGATATTGATTTTTTTTAATAATACCGGTGAATACTGTAGTATGTTATCACTTACCACAACTAACTTCGGAGTTTAAGGTCGGTGTTTTGTCTTAAGTTTAACATACTACTATTTACGTTGGATTTTATTTATTTTTTTGTGTTGTATGTGTACTTAAGACATTTTTCGTCGGAAATTGTTTTTAAATTTCTATTGTAAGTGATATTTAAGACAGTATGCGCCGGATCAAATACAGAGTTACTACACTTTACAATTATAATGTTGGCGTATTTCAATAATTTCTGCTCATTATAAAAGTTCGCCGCTTCCTTTTGAACCAAACGATAAAGAAATGCAGAATTCACTGTTTTAAAACGGCATTTTTTGTGATAGTGTCGAAGACAAAACAATCATATCACTTCAATCATGAAAGCCTGATATGACTGTTCTTTATGATTATAATTACGTTGAAAAACACTTAATACTGATCTCATATTTATGATGTAGTTGAACATGAAGGCATTTTTGTTAACAGATTTTTTTTTGTCTTTGCACTGTGAGAGAAGTCATTAGTCTGTCATAGACATTGGTCTATGATTATAATTTCAAAATGTTTTTATGTAGGTACTAAGTGTACAAAATTATAATTAAACTGTTAAAATCGGTAAATGGTGGTCTTGCGCCGTTACTGATGTCATGTCCGCCTGCAGGTTTGTGTCACCAAACACTACGTAACCAATCATTATTAGCTCGGAGATTACCGGCTTCCATGCCGTTGGCTCTGTCCAGCCCCCATCCCGATTGAAATTAATCTTAATCGCTATGTATATCTTCCGTGGCAGGTAGCATCTTTACCGTACCAGCATCCTCGCTTTATCAAAACGTTTAAGGAATGTAACGCCTGTATCGTATGCGTCCACCACAGCCGAGTTGTCTATCTCCCTGTCCGTATATTTGCTCCGACTAGACTCATTATGTCGTTCCTTACCGAAGTCGTACGGTATCTCATAAACACCCGAGCTGCCAGTGAATTACCGTCCTTTGGAGAGCACAAGAAATACTCATATTGGTATGAGGACGCAAAATGGTCTTAATGCTAATCCTCCGGTGTAATAGGCGTCTAATTTCGTTTGTCACTCCTTTAATATGAGGCAAGAATACTGGTGCCCTCTCTACTGTGTGGTGATTTCGAAACGTCCCTGAGCTCCTTGTACGCTGAATTTGTCACCAACCATATCTATTATATATTACTCTCCAAGCTCTCTAACGTCTCGTCTCATCTGACATGTTGCAACATTTGTAATAATTTAGATAACAGGAGGTAATAGGAGTTACCTGAGCTGTGTACAGCAGTGAACTGAAATAGGTGAATGATGTGATGTGAATAAACTCATTTCGCATGTATTGTGAATCAAAGGACCGCGAGAAAAAGTTAGGTTTTCTATAGACTTTTTGTGACATACGATCATTCTGACCTAGCATTACTAACCCATCAAGAAAACGAGATGTGCCATCCACCTCTCTCTTAAATGTGGAATTTATTCTGGGATGCATCTCATTAAGATCGATAAGTAACACATCAACAACTCTATCAGGAATTATAGCAAAAACGTCATCCACATTTCGTAACCAGCATCTTGGTCTATTCGGACAACTCTCGAATGCCCTCTGCTCAAATTCATCCATGAAAATGTTGACCAGTACCAGAACTACAACATTATAAGAGAACTCTTTCCCCTCGCCAATCGAAATAGCAACTATTCAGGAAATGTTCGATGAATTTCATGTACACAGTGTAGGTAAGTCGTTACGAGCTACAATATTTTTAGTTAGTTTTATGAGTGAATCAACTTTTTCTGTTAGTTATTGCCATGGTTACGGTCGCCTGAGTCACGCTGGTTTTGTGCAAAATTATGACACTTAAATTATTCAAACATGCACGTAATACATGTTTTTAGGTGGCCCATTAAGGAACGCACTTACCAACACCAGAAATCAGGAATTACAGCAAAACGTCATCCACATTTCGTAACCAGCATCTCGGCCTATTCGGACAACTCTTGAATTCCCTCTGCTCAAATTTTTCCATGAAAATGTTGACCAGTACCCAGGACTACAACATTATAAGAGAACTCTTTGCTTCAATCTGCGAATAATACTCCCCTCGCCAAACGAAATAGCAACTATTCAGGAAATTCAAATCCAAAAATATTTTATTTCGACATTTTCGACCAACAAGGATCATATTAAAGACATGTTCGATGAATTTCATGTACACCGTAGGTAGGTCGTTACGTGCTACAATATCTTTAATTCGTTTTATGGGTGAATCACTTTTTTCTTTCTGTTATTGCCATGGTTACGGTTGCCTGAGTCACGCTGGTTTTATGCAAAATTATGACACTTAAATTATGCAAACATGCATGTAGTACATGTTCGTAGGTGGCCCATTAAGGAATGGACTTACCAAAACCAGAAAAATGCATGTTTCCATAGTTCAAATAGCAAAATCTTGCATAAAACCAGCGTGACTCAGGCGACCGTAACCATGGCAATAACATACAGAAAAAGGTTGATACACCCTTATAGTTTCCAGTACTTGCAAACAGTGAAGCTACATCAAACTCAACTACATAATCTCGTCTTCATTCAACACGACATTTTCCAGAAAATGTACACTAAAATACTGTACCTGATCTATTTTTCAAAATAAAACACACAAAAAACTATTCACCGGCTTAAATTTCTCAAAATATTTCATCAGGGTTCCATAAAATTCCTATTAAATTGTTTGTTAAATGGCATAATATAGTAACTAACAAAAAGTTTTACAACGTTTCCGAAAAATAATGTAGTAAATAACAGATACGACAAAACTTACACGCATAATTCCGACGTATCTCGTGGTATGTATAACTTACGATAAAATACCATTTATGACCACCAGCGTAAAGTGAAGTTAGTAATACATACCACAATTTTTAGATTCTTTTCTCCGACATATACTGTGGTAAGTGCAATTCCGGCAAAAATATGAAATATATCAAAAAAGTAATTATATCATTATAAAGACAGTATCTTTATTAATGTTTATGCCAATTTTCAAAGCAATCCGTTGAACTATGTGACCACCATACACATTTAAAACTTTAAAGTGCTCTCCTGTAAACTTGCCATTTTCGACTTACGACAACTTACGTAGGGGCCGTCGATACATTTGAACTCTAAAACAATCTCCCAAAAACTATCTCATCTAATAACATATAGAAATTACTTTATACCTTTACAGTGAAACTTACGTTATCAAGTTTGGTTTCTATACAGTGCCATCTCTCGGATCATTTACACATAAAAAATATTATATTAAATAAAACTACGAATTGGACATACCGCCCACCAAGGACAGAATGTCCTTTCTAACCGCCCACCATAGCAACATTGACTAATCGGAACTTGGTGAGCATTAAAAATAACAGAAGTACTCTACTCTCAACTTACATTTAGATAACAGGATCAGAATATACATTTCTAATTAACAGTTAAATATAAATATTCCGGAAATAAACAGTATTAACATTGCGTTCTTAGTTCTACTTATCACTAGTTGGCAAAACACAAATTTTAGAAGTGCGGCGTTTCACAACTGAATTTTTACATTTGAACGACACCACTCTAGTAATTCCATCAGAACCGGGATGCTTAGTGAGGATCCTACCAAAAAGCCACTTACTAGGGGGTAAGTTATCCTCCTTTACCAAAACAATATCTCCGACGTCAGGTTCCGGTGTCTTCAAGGCCCACTTGTACCGCTGCATCAGATGTGTCAAATACTCATTAGACCAACGACTCCAGAGGTTTTGCACCATCTCCTGAGTGATCTGCCATCTTTTTAAAATACTTAAATTACAATTCTCAAAGTTTGTCTCAGGAACAGTTACAAGTGGCTCTCCTATTAAGAAGTGACCTGGGCTTAATGGAACAGCTTCAGTTGGATCACCGCTCAATACAGACAAAGGACGCGAATTTAGGCATGCTTCTATCTGGCTGAGCAAAGTGCTCACTTCCTCGTACGTCAAAGTAGATTCCCCGATAACACGTTTGACGTGACATTTTACCAATTTGACGCCGATTCCCATTCCCATAACCTACCAAGTTTTCTTGTGCGCGACGTCCACCAGTAAATCCGAAACGTGTGAACTGTGTGGTAGAATTATAGGGTCCTTCACTCCTTCGGATGCTCGTGATTGACCTATTCTGCTATTCGTTCGAAGCAATCCTTATTCATCGAGGAAAGGAGTTAAGCACAACAATTTGGATGATTTAGATTTGATCTGACCGTAAGTACTTATTTCCTTTATCTCAGCTTGAAATTCAGTTGCTTGAGTTAGTTTGATACAGCATATTAGTGCTTCATCACATTTCCACTTATTTATATGCCTAACGCTTTGACCTTTCTCACTAATTTTCTTTTTTGTGATGAATCTCCGACAATATGCTATCACTTTAATAAGTCTTTGCAAAGAAGAGTATTTGTCCAAAATTGACATTTCTACCTGAGCAATGTGAACTTTTAATGATTGCTCTTCCATTGTTTCGTTGCCCTTAAGCCTTTTATATACTATGTCTTTGTCCCACAGAAACTTCGGGCCGCATTTCCACAACTCCAACTCTGCAAGCTCTGATGGCCGAACTCCTCGCGACGCGCAATCAGCTGGATTGTCCTTTGTGGAGACGTGACACCACTGCGAGGATTCCAGTGTGGAATGAATTTCTGAAATGCGGTTGGCCACGAACGTTTTCCAATTGCTTGGATGCTTATTTAACCAAGCCAATACCATCGTTGAATGTGTGTAAGCCCTCATATCCTTTCTTGGGATGTAAGCATCCACAACGCGCATATAAACAACTGCAGCATAGGCAGCATTGGACGCGTCTGAAAAGCCATGCAATTCTGTGACGACATTATCTGATCTCGTGAACATCCACCGTGGAATCCTGAAATCGGTGAGTTGAGCTAATTCATCG
The DNA here is from genome assembly GCA_025490895.1 of Thaumatotibia leucotreta. Classification (NCBI taxonomy): domain Eukaryota; kingdom Metazoa; phylum Arthropoda; class Insecta; order Lepidoptera; family Tortricidae; genus Thaumatotibia; species Thaumatotibia leucotreta. Next base: position 29,142 of record JALPQI010008003.1, on the reverse strand, counting down.
CGGTAAGTATACCAATCTTCCAATGTACTCGTTGGTGGTTCTTCGTCCCATCATGTCCCCGCTATCCACAATCGCTGAATGAATATCTTAGCTTTTATTACGCATGGAGCTATCCATCCCAGGGGATCGAATAACCGCGCAACATCCGATATAATCTTTCTTTTGGTTACAGGTGCAGATAGCGGCGACAACATCACCGAGTATTGGAACTCGTCGCGACTTCGATTCCAGGTGAGTCCTAGTATCTTTACTATATTGTCCTGTTTACATTCTAGTATTTAAGCTTGCTTGATATCTTCTGCTTTTCCTGATTGATCTATTATGTTCATTAATTATTAAGATTCATTTATTACTTCCGTATATCTCTCTTTCAGTACTGTATTTTTTGTGAACTTTCTTTCTAGTGATTTTAACCTTTTTATTGCAATCTCACGAGAGTTTAAATTTTTACAGGTTGACTCCTGATCGGGCAATTTCACCACGTATCTTCCATCTTCGTCTCTACGCGTCGTGGCTTCGAAGATGTCTTCACACCTTAACTCTTCTTTTGTTAAAATTTGTTTACCCAATAAAGGCTCGTTTTCTAATTCCCAAAATCTTTTAATTACATTATTGTCCTCTACTCGTGTATGAAAAACGGATATTTGACTTTCAGTGCTTTGATCCGTTGGCCCAGATAGTATCCAGCCGAAGGAAGTGCACTGAGCTAACAGAGACTCATCTGGTCCTTTCAGTATACCTTCCTTCATAATCTTGCTGTACACTTTTGCTCCCAGTAAAATATCTATTTGATTGGGTGAATCAAAGTTTTTGTCCGCCAAACACAAGTCTTTTAATTGTACCCAATCCGGAACTGATATTTGCCTTTCTGGAAGTAATGACGTAATTTTTGTCAATACGAAACACTTTACCTGCAATTTAAAGTTCGGATCGGATATTGATTGAAGGTTCAACCTTACAGTTGCTTTTGACCTAGCTAGCAGCTCACTACTTCCAACTCCCGTAATTGTAAGGTCGGTACACGTTTTCTGCAATCCCAACCTTTGAACTGTGGCCTCCGTTACAAAAGAGGCCTGTGAGCACTGATCCAACAAAGCTCTGACTGGCCGATACTGACCTGTTTTTGACTCAACGTTCACGATTGCCGTGGGTAACAAAACTTGGTTTCGTACCTGACCTTTCAAAAAATAAGTCAATACCGATGTGATCTCATTTGAAGGCTGACTAGTCCCTGCATTTGAGGGTCCGAAAGCCGCTCTTTCACCCGAACCTTCTCCGACTGATTGAACTACATTACCGGAATTACCAGTCGAAGCACCCTTTGGATGAAGCAAGGAATGGTGTTTTTTCTGACATACCCTGCAGCTGGTGGCTTTTTGGCAGAATCTAACACCATGATTGCTTCCTAAACAGTTATAACAAATTCTATTGTTGCTTACAAATTCGTGCCGTTTCTCATAATCCTGGTTGGCGAATTTCTTACAGAAACACAACTTATGTTCTTCGCCGCAAAACTCACAACTCATTTTATTTGTTACTACATTGCTAGTGTGCATTACCTTCACGGGATCTTTACTGGTCGATGCCCTTTGGGTGAACAATGTAGGTTTATGTACATATTTAGGCTCGATGAATTCCAAAGCCCGATACCTGTTAGTTAAAAAGGTCTGGAATTCCTTAAATGTTGGCAACGAATCCGAAGGCACATTAGTAGCAACATTTAACTCCCACTGCTTCCTAGATTCAAAATCTAATTTAAGTGAAAGCAGATGGATGACAATCAAATCCCAAGATGAAACATCTATGCCAATATTTCGTAATGCGTTCAAACAATCAGAGGACGTGTCTATCAGTTCCTTCAAGCAACTCGCTGACTCGCTTGTTAAATTTCGCTGACTAAGCAAGCGCCTTAAAATGCAGTTGGAAATATATTTTTTATTACTGTACCGTTCCTCCAATTGTTTCCAGCATTGAGCATAGTTAGCATCCGACACAGGTGTGTGCCGAATCAATTGCTCAGCTTCTCCGGTCAAATAACCTTTAAGATATTGCAACCGCTGTACGTTATCTAAATCTGAATTATTGTGTATCATTGATACGAATAAATCCCGAAATGTGGGCCATTCCGTATATTTCCCAGAGAATGTGGGGATGCAGATCTTGGGTAATTTGACCAGAGATGACCTTTTGTTTACATTTTCATTTGCACTATTATTCACTTTATTTGCATTAGATTTGACCTTAAACTCCGCTAAAACATGTTTCAATTCACATTTATATATCATGTATTTTTCCTCTGTTGACTCAAAAACATCCTCTGTTATGTACTTTGCTTTGTTTAATAATGCACTGTCAGATTTTTGCACTAGTTCTTTGTGCCCCTGTCTAAAGTCAGACCACATTTGTTCCAACGATTCTAACTTACTTTCAACATAATATTCCGTTATACGGTCCTTAGGCGACTTTTTAAAATTAATTATCGCTTTACATACACGCGAGGACAAATCGGATTGAAAACTTAGTAAAGATTCCATGTTGAAACAGAACTAAAATAAAAGGCCAATAACTGCTAAATTTGACAAGTGCTTAAATTAAACAAGTAATTAAATTTTTAAACTTCTATTTTATAAACAACCTGAAACCATTTTCAAACAAGTTTTTTTAATTTTTGTTTGACGACACTTAGAAAATTTCGAAGTAAAATTTGTGAAAAAATTACAAGTGTTTGAGAAATTGGGACTGTTAGGCGAAATCCGGCATGGATTCCCCGTACCTTCGTTTTTTCGCTTATTTTTCTAAGTCCTAAATCTAATTAAGCTAAATATTACAAGTTGAACTTTTTTCCATAATTTCACTAAGTCCAGAACTGCTTGATTATAAGGTTGAAAATGTCTAACAATTTTGATGAACTTCCACTGACTGTTTTGATCTTCTTTGAACTAAGGTTGAACTTCGCCTAACAAAATAATGTAAATGTACTCACGGTTTGCACTATACACCTCTCACTCACACAAACTTTCCTCCTTGATCTGCTGTGCTGCTTTTAGCGCCCTCTTCGCTGACCTCTTGGCAGTTTACTTCTTCGGCTTTGCTCCGCTAGATGGCGCCACCGTCGCTGCTCTCTGCCGCATGAACTGCCACTCAAATCGTATCCCTCTGAACAGCGATCCACTGCTACTATGGGAACGATATGCGAAAAGGAGCCTTGCTGCACGCACTGAACTATCCGATTCGTAGGACCAATGGACAAACGGTGCCCTCCGGATCTCAATGAAAAGTCGATGTAAACTTTGTAACCGCTATATTTAAGTACAAATACACTTGAACTCTAAAACTATCTCCCAAAAACTATCTCATCTAATAACATATAGAAATTACTTTATACCTTTACAGTGAAACTTACGTTATCAAGTTTGGTTTCTATACAGTGCCATCTCTCGGATCATTTACACATAAAAAATATTATATTAAATAAAACTACGAATTGGACACGTAAACTTTGTAACCGCTATAATTAAGTACAAATACATTTGAACTCTAAAACAATCTCCCAAAAACTATCTCATCTAATAACATATAGAAATTACTTTATACCTTTACAGTGAAACTTACGTTATCAAGTTTGGTTTCTATACAGTGCCATCTCTCGGATCATTTACACATAAAAAATATTATATTAAATAAAACTACGAATTGGACAACAGGGTTCACAGGGTACAGACCGTGGTCTGCGCAGACCACGAACCCTGTAAAGTGTTTGAAACGTGGAATGAAGTTAAAATTATTTAATATACGCGAGTTTATCCGTTTTCATAGTTTTATTTCATGATTTTAGGTATTTTTATAACTTTATTCCAAAAAGTACGTAAGTAGTAAAAAGGGAATGGTTCATAAATAAATATAGATAAAAATGGTTAAACGCCAATAATGGTTCAGTTATCATAGTCAAGTAATATTGTCTAACCGTCTTAAATTTTAAATTCAGATAAAGGTAAAATTGTCCAAGCGACATGAGAACATATCATACAGTCAGGTAGAAATAGCTAACCCACAAGTGAAGATTAGTTGCTACACGGCAAAAATATCCAAGTAAAATTTTACCTGTCATGACGAATAGGTAAAATAATCCAAGATTAATTATGTTGAATTATATTTTATCTAATCTCCATTTTCCTAAAAGTTGTCAAAAACCAAGTCGTTTAGTAATAAAAAATGGTCGAAGGTTCTCTAAATCACCGATGGGATAAGCGAAACAAAAATAGTCGGATGGATACGAAACCTAGCTCATTCGACGCAGAAAAATTTGCCGATTCTAACGGTGTATATAACTCAATATCTTCAAAAGTGTCGCTTATCCAATTTCTCCTTTCCAGCGTCGATATAGATATTATAGATACTTAAATACGTAGACAGCCATGACCAAGGAACAAATATTTGTGATAAATAAATACACAAATAATGCCCTCGCCGGGATTCGAACCTGGAACCTCCAGCTTCGTAGGCAGGGTCACTACCAACTAGGCTATGGAGGCTGACCAATGACTTATGGCGGCCATACACGAAGCGATTTACTTGCGCCAATTTAGACTTGCACAAGTATACCTGGGTGCTTAGACAAGTTGCCAATCGGTAACGCTTAATCGTCAATCGTAAGCGAAAGGCAGCTAACTGTCTTTGTCGCACTTATGGGTAAGAGGGACAGAGAGAGAAAACTACGATTACGCTACTAAGCAGCGTTAGCGATTGTCAACTTGGCTAAGCATTCTGCAACGTGTATTGGAAGATACCTACTTTTTAACTTGTATTTTTTGCAAATCGAAACTGGCGCAAGTAAATTGCTCTGGTATGACTACCATTAACTATACTAGACACGAAGAAATACCATTCCGACGGCAGAAGGAGTTATGGTGAAACGTACGAGGAACGCTGACACTTCTAAAATTGTAAGATTTTTAAATAAACGAATATGTTATTATAAGATATTTTGTTTCTTTTTTTATGTTTAATATTGTTAAACAATACTTAAAACATTGACAACCGCCCTAGTCGACAGAAATTGACTGCAACCGCGAACGAGCGTGGCGTGAGCTACCGGGCGCTGCCGCTCGGGCGCTCCTCAGCGGCACTATATTCGCTCTAACTCCTAAACCATTTCCGTGCCCATCCTGAAACTTGGCAGGGAGTATCTATACAAAGAAATAAAAAAAACAATAAAATTAAAAACGTGCATAAAAAGCTTCGTTTATGCGCTATACAACCCAATAATAATATTTTAATATTTATTTATTTTTCCATTGAATACTAGCGATCAATAGATATACCATATACCACCTAGTGATCAAAATTTCTAAATGGCGTAAGGCGTAACTCATGAATTATAGATCAAATAATAAATATATTTCATATCAGGGCCGAGGGCATACAGGTATAATTTCACCAAAAATTTTCGAAATCGGAGACATCGACTTTTTTCAGCTGTCCGCTTGGCGTGGAATAACCCTACAGTCAAGCACGGGGACAGCTCCCTTATTGTGTGCGGCCGCTTCTGTGTAAGTGGCGTTGGTCCGTTACATCGAATAAAAGGCATTATGACGAAGGAAGTTTATGAGTAAATATTACAATAGTACATTGTGCATCAAGGGAGGTAAGTACGGAATTACTAACGAGAGTGTTAGAAGCCCGACAGCGTTAGGCGGAGGGCTTTTATGACTCGAGTTGGTATTCCGCTTACCGACCGTGATGCATACAATGTTTTTCATCACACTTGCCGACAAAAAAATAAGTTTTAAGACATAATATTATTAAATGACGTAGGTACCGACATTTCTATTACTCCCTAGGGAATTTCACTTTTCTATTACTCCCGTTAAGCACGCGAGCAATGGCGCGCCTAAACAGCAAGTGTGTTGAAATAGTTATTTGTCATACAAGGGTGCAAAGTTGTATTTTACCCGCGAGTATGAAATTGAAACACGAGCAAGCGAAAGGATTCTATAGTTGAACCACGAGCGAAGCAAGTGGTTCTAAAATAGAATCCTGAGCGCAGCGAGTGTTGTAACATACGAGAAGTAAAATACATTTGCACCCGTGTGTAACACAAAACTTTTTCCCTCACTATAGCGAGGAAACTCAAAAAAGGTAATTATTTGTTCACATTACAATCATCATCGGGTTAGTGATAATAATTTTCCAAATGCATCATGTATTTAATGCAACATTTTGTCGCAGTAAACTTAGCACGAAAAAGTAAACGCAGCACGATTTTTACACATTCCTGTAGTTGCACACCAACGCCAATGCATTATTAAATCATTCTCATTCATTATTTTTACAAAATTATAACAGAACACCCTGAAAGTTGTTTAGTTTACTATTTTTATGCGTGTTCGAGTCGGTAAATAAAGATTATAACCTATAATATTCTTTGACAATGTTGACGTTGACATTTTCTGCGTTTTGTGATTGCATCTAGTCATCTTATCATCATTCACTAAAACAATTGTTACTTATGAAATTTTAGGATTTATATGTTAAACTCATCATATTATATAAAGGTTTGTATTTTACACTAAATTCTCAAACAAATTATTTAATTATCATTAATATGGAACAATTTCCATGAGCATTTTACGTTTTGTTATTCCAAAACCAAGGTCATTACTTTGCCACACAAGTGAATAATATGCGTTTTTACACGTTCGTATTAAAGGATAAACGAGCACTTTACGAGCTAGTGAGGGGAAAAATGTTTTTCTTCTCTGGGCACACCAAAATTTCGGTAGGGCGTTTATATTTCAACAAGATAATGACCCGAAACATTCATCGAATCTTGTGAAGCAGTGGTTCAAAAAACGTAGAGTGAGGGTTTTGGAATGGCTCAGTCAAAATCCGGACTTTAATCTAATAGAGAATCTATGGAAGGGCGTCGTGTAGTTCAAAAAAAGTAAAAAATATCAATGAAAGATTTGAATAATTAAAGGAAGAATGGGATTGCATTCCAAATTCATTCCTCGTAAAGCTGATTGCATCATAGCCCCGAAGATGCCAAGCTGTTCTTGATGCAAAGGGTTTAAGTACCAAGTAACTAATAATCATATATTTTACTTTTCAGTCAAGAATCTGTTATTTTTGGTTATTTTTATTGAACCACTTTTATCTATACTTTGAGTTTTAGTTATTTTAGGTACTTACTTTTAAATAAATTTGTGTAAACCGAGTGTATTTTTTGATATCATATGAATGAAATATATAGTTATACTATCAATTAAACAGCTTTCATATGATATTATCTAGTTAACCCTTCAATGCATGACCTTGACAAAGATTTATTTAAATTTGAATTCTGACATGCTGTCAATTAAGTCAAAAATACATGATGCATATGCATATATACATCAATATGCATTTAAGGGTTTAAGCAAGTAGTTGGTCACATCACATATATAAATATTTAATGAAAACACAAATATGATAGATTTTTTCCGATACTGTAACCAGTTAGGGTGACTATAAAATTCCTCCAAATAATTTTCCTCGCTGCAGTATTACTAATATTATTAATGATTAAACGAACTTACCTGTAAGTGAAGTTCTATCATAATTATACGAAGGGTTTCATCCGAAGACATTAGTAATTTATTATTTTACAACACATTGTAGTTACGCGAAAGTGTAACCACTCATCACTTGTTTAGAGGAAAAAGTATAGCCAACCTGGCAACACTTTTTTTTATGACTTCCGTGGTCTACTTCTGTCTGGCCGGTCAGACCCTCTTCATGTAGTTGAGAGTATCATCATCATCATCATCATCATATCAGCCGAAAGACGTCCACTGCTGAACATAGGCCTCCCCCAAAGATTGCCACAATGACCGGTCCTGCGCCACCCGCATCCAGCGGACTCCTGCGACCTTCACCAGATCATCGGTCCACCTTGTGGGGGGCCTACCCACGCTACGCCTTCCGGTACGTGGCCGCCACTCAAGAACCTTCCCGCCCCAACGGCCATCGGTTCTACGCGTAATGTGCCCCGCCCACTGCCACTTCAGTTTAGCGATTCGGAGAGCTATTTCGGTTACTTTGGTTCTGCTGCGGATGGTCTCATTTTTAATCCGATCACGCAGAGAGACTCCTAGCATAGCCCTCTCCATTGCCCTTTGGGTGACTTTGAGCCTTCTTATGAGACCCATTGTAAGCGGCCACGTTTCAGTACCGTATGTCATCACTGGCAACACACCCTGATTAAAGACTTTCGTCTTCAAACACTGCGGAATATTGGACGAAAATATGTGTCGTAGCTTCCCGAACGCTGCCCAACCGAGTCGGATTCGACGATTGACCTCTTTCTCGAAGTTGGACCTACCTAACTGAATAGTTTGCCCTAGGTATATGTATTCGTCTACAACTTCGAGTGTAAAGTCTCCGATTATTACGGGAGTTGGTGCTACATGATTTTCGTCTTATCCATGTTCATCCTAAGAATTCCATCATCATGTTGAGAGTATGATATTTCCTAGGGGTACGGGCGGGCGGGACTGCCTTACTAATATCTTCGGACGAAACCCTTCGTATAATTATGATAGAACTTCACTTACAGGTAAGTTCGTTTAATCATTAATTATACTCGTGTTTCGTCCTCGATATTAGTAATTTATTATTTTACAACACATTGTAGATGTTGAGAGCATGAAAGGAAATATCAGAATTGATGAATCTTACTTTATTCGTACTAGATAATGTACTACATACTGTAGGTAAATATTATACATATCATCATTTAATTCTTGTAATTTTTATCCTGCGTTTTTTTTTATCAGGTTAATTAAACATTTTGATATTTCTATTATTTTCTTTACGACAAACAAATAGATCTAGCAAGTGTCGTATTATCACTATCATCATTAATAATAGGTCTGTTATAGAATCGGGCAAAAGTAGTGGAATTGCCACTCCATCCTGCGGCTTTTCTAATTGCATCCAAACTTACACCTGATTTATAAGCCGGAGATGTAGCTGCATGTCTCGTACTATGTGACGAAAAAATGGAGATGTCAATTCCACTATTTTTCAATGTTGTCTTAATCCAACGACTAAGAGTTGAAGACTTAACGGACTTGTAAGGCTTTTTAAGGCCTATAAAAAGCAAATCAGATTTACGCAAGTCTTTGGTTATATATATGCAATCAATGTTCGTGCAGGGCATATCTGCGGTCGCTCTTCAAAATATGGCAAGTAAAGAGTTGGCTGATTAACACCGACTCTAGAAGTTTTTATAATTTCAGATATCTTAATTATGATTTGACCAGGAAAATAAATTATGTTCTTTATACAAATTTTGGAGGTCTGCTATGCACGGTGACAAAAGCAAGTAAAGTTACACATTTCATTGAAAGTTGATCTAATGGTATATTTTGATTTGGATAACATAACTCCATATGGTAAAGTACCTTATCCGCATCCCATGTAACATTATACCGTGGCATGGGCGGCCTAAGCTTGTATACGCCCTTACAAAATCGCTTAATACGGTCATCGTCCGATATATCTCCTAATATAAGCGAGAGAGCAGATCTGTGGCTGTTGATTGTGCCATATTTACCACCTGAATTAAATATTTCTGTCAGAAATTCTATAATTATAGGAATAGAAGGACAGTACATGTTAATTTTGTTTTTTAAGCAAAACATAAACCAACGCTTAAAACACACGTCATACTGCTTCATCGAGCTGTCTGAGAGTGAGAGTGACGCAAGCAAGATATCTACCGCGGAAGGTGGGACGCGCCGCTGCAACAGCGCCGTGCTGACAATACTCCGGCAACCAGGGTAACGGTCGCCTGGGTGTTCCGGTTGCTGGAATTTGATATAATAATAAATAAATAATAAAAAATTATTAAAACTCATTACAAATACAATGATATAACTTATCGACTAAACTTATTAAAAGAACAAAGGTTACATGTGCCTGATCTAGGGTAAACCCTGTGTTTCAGGCAAACAATTAGTATCACATTAAATAATCTACAAAAAAAGAAACATGAAAATATAAGGTGCATCTTAAGTCTTAATTATCAAGTACAATTATTTAGAAACTATATGTATAAGTATGATAAATAAACTATAGTACATTATCGTAAATGGAAACAAAACTTATTTTAACAACAAACGGTTAATAACTCCTCTGTATCCTCGTATGACATATCTAGTAAGGCATCCCGGAGTGCTTTTCTACACGTGCCATGGTTGAGCGGATATAAATTAAGCTTTTCATTCAGCCTGTTGTAAAGAAATGGCCCAAGAAAAACAAAGAACCTTGAAGAAAATGCGTGTTTCTTATGAATATATTTTGGACAAATCATATGTTTACGCCTTTTATTAGTACGGTTAAGGTCGTAAGGGATTGCGGTGTGCTGTTTTAAAACTGTGCCCATTATAAATAGCTGTCGAACTGTTAACACCTCACATGACTTATAAAGGAGAGTCGTTGAGTAAAGATAAGGACGGAAGGTAGAGACCTTGAGTATTGCTCTTTGTGCTCTTTCTAATTTTAGTAGTGTAGTTTTAGCCGAACCACCCCATGATGTTATGCAGTAAGTCAATACAGATTGACATAGTGCCAGATAAACCTGCTTTATTAAGTATGCATCCGCAATCGCACGCAGCCTTTTGAAAACAATTATTAACTTCCGTACTCGGCTGCATAACGCTTCCACATGATTCTTAAAGGAGAGACATTCATCCAGTATAACTCCTAAGTACTTTATTATGTTAGTATTAGTAATATTTGGACAATTACACCTATTTTTGGAGGGGTCCTTGCAATAGTGGGCATAGAGCGTAGTTTGATATTCTGCCGCCATATTTGAGTTTCGCATAGAGAACTTTACAAAATTTGTTTTATCAGAGTTTAGTGTTAGTAGGTGATGTTGAAGCCACTTGTTTACAATATTAAAACCTCGTTGTGCATATTCGTAGACTTCTTTTGCTGATTTTGCGGAAAAAAGTAGGACAGTGTCATCGGCATAGGTAATTATTTTGCCGCTATCCATTTTTAGATTACAAAGGTCGTTAATGTAAATTAAAAATAGAGTGGGTCCTAAAATACTACCTTGTGGGACCCCAAAAGAGGTGTTTTTCAGATCCGAACTCACAACATTGTCAATTTTTATGCACTGCGTATGATCGTCTAGGTAGTTTGCAAACAATTTAAGCTGGGAACCTCTAATACCTATCGCTTCGAGCTTGCGCAATAGGATAGGTCTGGAGACGGTGTCAAAAGCTCTAGCCAGGTCCAGAAATATTCCTATTGTATGGTTACCCTTGTCCAGTTCCTGAACTACGTAGTCAGTCAATTCATGTACAGCGTCTGCAGTTGACAGTTTGGACCTAAAACCAAACTGGGCCTTTGACAAAATACTCTGTTTATCAAGATATTGAACAAGTCTGTTATTCATCATTTTTTCTAATATTTTTGATATCGATGGTAGAAGTGAAATGGGTCTGTAATTTGATATTTGGTCTTTTTTACCTGACTTGTGAATAGGAACTATGACAGCTTTTTTCAGACATTTAGGGAAAATTCCTTGAGATAGTCACTTTTGGAAAATGTGCGTGAGAGGTAGAACCAGGATGCGTCTAAATTGTTTTAGAATGTTATTTGATATACCATCCCAACCAACTGCGGAACCGTTCTTAAGGCCCATAATAACTCTCTCTATTTCTGCTTCATTAGTGTTTAACAGCACAAATGATTTTAATGTATTGTTAGTCGTAAACGTGCTGTGGTCGGGTACAGGGGAATTTATTTTGACTGTTTCAGCCAGGTTTTTGCCTATGTTTACGAAGAAATTATTTGCACTATCTGCATCTGCTGATTGTGTAGACATAGATCGCAACAAACCGGAAGAAGATTCCCTTTGTTTTGCTGTGTATGTCGCCTGTTTAATGTACTTCCACACTAACTTTCCGTTTGTTCCTGCCTTTTGTAGTTGCTCTTTTTCGTAGCAGTTTTTAATTTTTTTAAGCAAGTTATTACAAAAATTACGGTGTCTCTTGTATGACGATTGTATTATAATATTTCCTGGATTTGATTTAGCCTTAAAGTGTAATTTATCTCTATGTCTCATACATCTAATAAGACCGGGCGTAATCCACGGCTTGATGTTATAAAATTTGTTACTAACACGTGTTTTTATTGTGTTGTCAAATATTGCCTGTTGCACATTTTTAATCAGGTACGACATACTCTCATCGGCGTCAGCAAAATTATAAACTGGGTCAAAATCAATATTACATAAATCTTCTTCAAGTTTGTTTACATTTAATTTAGTTATTGTTTTCGTGCGTGCAGTATACGGAAATTTGCGAAACAAGGTCAATAGGGCGGCGCTGTGATCTGTTACTGAGGAATTGGTTACAAGTGCATGTGCTGGGAGACTTGATTTGAGCATGATGTGGTCCAAACAGGAGCCACTTTGGTACGTGGGAAGTGAGTGTGCGGGTAATAGTCCATGAAAGGCGCATAGGTTTAGGTAGCTCTGACTCGTATAATCGGTGTTATCGTGTGCGATGTTAATGTTAATATCACCTATCAAGATTATGTTTTTATATGATGCTAAGTTTAGTAAAGTCTCGCTTAAAGAATCAGTAAAATTATTAATATTTTTAAAAGATGGAGGTCTGTACACAGCAAAAATTGCTACGTCTGGCTCAATTTTAATCAGAAGCCGATTGCAGTCTAACATATTTGGTTCCTCAACAGAAATCTTCAGACTACTTTTTGCGTAAACCACTAATCCGTCGTTTTGATTATAATTGAGCTGATTGGTGTATGTAATATAACCCGGCATGTTAGGAAGGTTGCTATTTTTATTTAGCCAACATTCTGTTAGAATTATGATATCACAATGTATACCAAGCCGTTGCAGAAAAACAGTAAAATTGACAAAATTTTTAGCTATACTACGTATGTTTTGTGTTAGTATGGTTAGTGGATTACGGCCAGGGTAAACATTTTGCTTGCAGTCTTCAACTTCGCAAAATTTGGACTCTGATACAGAAAAGTTATCTATATCCGACAGTAAACAGTGAGTCATAGGTACCAGAAAAACTGGGGTGCTGCTAAGATAATTAAAAAGAGGGCGCTCTTAGGCGCCTTCATAGTCGATAGAATTTATGTACCTTTTTTCGGCTAATTTCCTAGCTGGACACTCAGGATCGCCAGTCTCGTGGTCACATGGCTTTTTATAATGAAAGCAGGTTGCACATTTTGGTGGCTCGGTTTTCTTCGTGCAGTCGTTTACCGCATGTCCTTCGCCGCCACAGTGACCGCAGGTGTTGACCTCCGCCTTACACGACTTTGCCGCGTGCCCGTATTGCTGACATTTGTAGCACCTCGTCACCAAAGTGAAATCCCTAACAGGGAACGAAGACCAGTTCACAAAGACTCTATCTTTCGATATTAACGTCTTACGTATCAGAGCAGGGACTTCGATGACGTAGTTGCACGTGTCAGCATCCTTCTTTCCTGACTTGTGGCTTAGTCTTGTTAATGTTAGGAACTTATCTAAAGACAGGTTCTCTATTTTGTCGGCAAGGTTTTGTTTGTAAATGCACTTTAAAACTTCCGTTTCCTGCATGGCCGCTGGTACGCCAAAGACAACAATTCTGGGTTTACGTTTTTGAGGCTCATCTACTGTAAGTCCAGAGGTAGTCAGTTGAGACGACTGTTTCAGCTTCAAAATATCGTCCTTAGAATCGGTACTTATAACTACCCCACCGTTCCTGATCTTGCGCAGTCCTCTGACGTGTAACTTCATTTCATCGGGCTTAATAATTTTTTGGACAAGAGATTTCGTCTCCTCACTCGATTTCTGCTTATCCGTGGGATAAATTGATATAGCGCTAATATTAGTGGGCTGAATGAACTTAGTATTATTTTTCTTAATTATTTCGGCAAAGCTAGTCGGTACTAGGCTGGGTTTCGTAGATTCTTCTATGCATTGTTTAAGCTCTTGGATGCGCAGCGAAAGGTCAAATTTCTCTTGTAGAGACTGCAGTGAATGGTAGTTCACGATAGCTTTCTGTTTTAGTGACTGGTAGTCTACTGCCAATTGCGATGTGGAATGACCCACTTTACGGCATAAAGCACTCACTCTCCCTTTTTGCTCTGAGTTTAATTTACCTTCGGAAGGTATAGTGCAGATCTCATTTAAATATTGTTCAATGGATGTCATCCAGCCTTGTATTTCTGATGTCGAAATTACCTTTGGAGGCTCCTCTTCCTGTTGCGCGGGCGTCGGCTCGGGTGCAGGCTCGGGCGCAAACCGCGGCGCGGGCGTGGGTGGAGGGCTGCGGCGCATGAGCACGCTCCGGTTAAACGGGCTGTTTTCACCAGACATTTCACTTACTTCAAGATAACTAAATGTCACTAAACATTGTAATAAATAACGCTTGACTCAGCAATTGCGTTGACACAATTTTTTGCTTCCGTCTAATTTATAGAGCTATTTTGCAGATTTATAATTTTGTTGAAAGACACGCCCGCTCTCAATGACGACCGAGATGATAATAGTGTGTCGAGGGTCTATTTTCCTTAAATTGGACACTAAGAGGCGCTTAAATAAAGGGTACCATGGCCGTGACGGCCAATCAGGTACAACCATAATACCCTCCGCCTTTTCCGATATGATTTTTCTTAGAGTCTTTAGTATCACGGATACTGGTGGGAATGCATAAAAGAAAAATCCTGTCCATTCTATAGTAAATGCGTCGTATGGCTATGCATCTGGATTTCGGTTCCAAGAAACGTAAGTAGGGCATTTTTTATTTATGCGATTTGCAAAAAGATCAATAAACGGAGTTCCAAATTCATTGATCAAGTTTTTGTAGCCGGCAACGGAAATTTCCCATTCCAAATCTGGATGAGATCGCCTAGATTCTTGATCTGCAATAGTGTTATCTGATGATTTTATATAACACGCTACAACAATAATTTTATGAGCCTCGCACCATTGCCATAAATCTTTGGTTACTCTTATGAGATGGGGGAAATTGAATACCCCCCATGCGATTTATGTAAAACACGGCTGTAGTGTTATCGACTCGTAAAAGTATTTGGCATCTGCGGTAATTTTTGGCAAATATTTTGAGGGCAAAAAAGGCGGCCAGCAGTTCCAGCTGGTTGATATGCAAGGCACTTTCCGCTTGCGACCACCTGCCATTAGCCGTCTGATCACCGCAGGCTGCCCCCCATCCCGTTGTTGAGGCGTCAGAAAAAATCTCTATGGAGTAACTGTCGTCTCTTATACGATGGTTTGAAACACAAATAGCCTGAATTCACCAGTCTAAATCGGAATTGAGCAAATCAGGTATACTCATGTACTCATCATAATTATCATGACCCCTCAAATTTAAAAATTTAACACGTTCCATTTCTTTCGTGTAAAGCCAGCCGTACTCCACGGCTGGGCAAGCAGACTAATAAACCAATTTGTGCGCGCGTTTATGGATGTGGATCGGCTGGTAGCTTCTTGGGACAGGTTCAGCAGCAATAATTTGGAAGACCTTTCAATGTGTATAGGTTTAATTAACAAACTAGTACATTTGTGGTACATAGAAATGAAGAAAGGAAAATTAGTTTAAATATTGCACATATGCGTGCATCGAGTTGTAAGATGTGAAGCGAATGATGGAGTGGGGCTCAATTCTCCCGTACTAATACCTTGACCAATCAGAGAGGCTGTAGATGTCGTGATATCGGCGCTGATTGGCTCCCGATGATGCGATGCGGGTACGATAGGCGCCGTAGGTTTCATAAAGTATAGTCTCCCACAAGTGTTGCATTAACACAATTAATTGCGCAAATTTCCTGATTTTGCATTGTTTTAAGAGCTTAAACGATTCTAATTCCCGTCTAATTCGGTTCCTTTTTTCAACTGGTAAGGTTACTCGCCATTTTTGAGAATCTATCACATACCCGAGGTATGTACAGGATGTAGCTGGGATGAGATTACTTTTTTGTTCATTTATTATGAATCCGAGCGACTTCAACAGTGATTCTGTAGTTTCGCAGTTATTTACACATTCCTGATACGATTCGCCTATCAGGTAAAGATCATCAAGATAAATTGACGATATGAACCCGCATGAACGTAGCAATTTTATAGCCGTTTATCCAAGATAAGACAGTTTGATCACTAGTGATCAGTGACCATTGCTCGTAAAAATCAGCGAGTCTCCCAGCATAACGTACCGGATCTAGCGGCGGCGAGTGTGCTTGGCCCGATGCGATGACCTGTGCGACGAGCTCCCGTGGCCGTAGCGCCGAGGATTCGATGCTGCAGATTGATGTTTCTGTGTCGGACCCTTCTGCTGATTGTGCGCCGAGGGTCCTGTCTTCCAGTTTAAATTCCTTGAGAATTTTGACGATCCCTTTTTCGATTTTGGCTGATCCATCTTAATATCTATGCTTGATTTGGACACAGCTTTGGCAGTCTTTAAAGTTTCTGGCAAATCTTCGCCAAAAAGATACCTGTCTATCTTACAGTTTGCCAATTGATCTCTAAAATCTTTTTTCAGAGTGTACAGCGCGAAATTTCGGCGAGTTGATGATTCGCCATGCTGTATAATTGTATATCACATAACAAACGTCCAACATCCATCAAATGTTTGGAGATGTTGTTATCCTTATCTTTGGATTTTAATTGTGACGTCAGCATACGTCCCACGCCTGCAATAGCTGCTGCGATCTGCTTTTGCCTAAGGTCAATAGCTTTGTCTCTTTTACCCACATCTTCAGTGGACGCTGACTTTATTTCGGCGTTGAGTTCCGGAGCACCAATTATCTTGCAATTTGATGGCACCAACATTTTTTCTAGAAGCTCTTGTCTTACTTGCTTTTCTAAGCCCGAAGCTGCTATGTGTTCAAATCTAGAAGCCACATCTTTATTGATGTCTGCGCCGTATTCTTGAGTTTGAGACGGATTTGATCCCAAAATTTCCAATATTTCAGCTTGGCAGATATCATCATCTTCAATTTCAATCGGCTCCGCGGCATCTAGATTGGTTGGCGGCAGATTGTTACACATTAGCATCGCATGTGATGGGCCGGCGATTGGCTCGACTTCACTGGGGCGGGCGACGAACTGCGCCGCTGCCGGTGGCTCCTCGCAAGCTGGAGCGTTTGCATCTCGGTCTGTAAGCAGACAGTTGATCCATGACTAACCAAGCAATAATAAATAAGCGAAACCATATTTCGCACGAGACAAAGCAAAGCATGTGGCGAAACAGTCCCAAAGACTGATCTGGGTACATGCATAATTTCATATGCGGCGGAATGGTCCTATAGACCAATCTGAATGCATAATTTTATTTACGCAAAAAAGGGCAAACCTTGTGGCGAAACAGTCCCACAGACTGATCTGAGTACAAAGGTTTTGATTTAATGCGGCGGCATAGTCCTATAGACTATCCTGAGTGCAATAAATTTCTGATGCGGATAATTGAGTTGCTTCAACCGTTTTGCGAGCAACTCAATTTCTTCGTCGGTCTTTCGCTTCGGCATGTCGAAATCACGAAACTAGTTTACACAAGTGGAGTGATTGAGCACTAAAATGAAGAGGGTCTGACCGGCCCGACAGAGGTAGACCACGGGAGTCATAAAAAAAAAGTGTTGCCAGGTTGGCTATACTTTTTCCTCTAAACAAGTGATGAGTGGTTACACTTTCGCGTAACTACAATGTGTTGTAAAATAATAAATTACTAATATCGAGGACGAAACACGAGTATAACTATAGGTATATTACAACTTACTGTCCTATAGTTAGTTGTCTTAGTTTAATCTATTGAGGGAAAATTATTTGAAGGAATTTTCATCATCTGCCTATGATAGTCCACTGCTGGACGTAGGCCTCTCCTATTAACTATGCGTATAGACGCATTAGATTAGGAGGTAAATACCCATAATCGCCACGCTGGGCAAGCGGATTGGCGATCGCAGTTTTGAAGGAATTTTATTGTCACCCTAACGACTCGACACGACTCGACTTACAAAAGTCACGAAACATAAGCTATGATTTCTATGTAACGGAGATACGAACTTCTGAAAACAGTCTGCTTACATTATCCTTTTAATGTGCTGCGTAGGCCTGAACCGAACTGATAAGAGAGGTCACGACAATATACCGTCTCGCGTTTTAATAATATCTGGCAGGATATGATTTTAAAGTGCCTAATCCAAAGCAAATGGTGTTTGTAGTTTAATTCTGAGTACTTAAACTATATATGCAGCCAAGCGGCGCGCGCCGCGCCGGGGTTTCTGTTATAAAAAATATAAATTTAAGTAATCCCTGATTTTGAGAAATGATTTAGACCATTTTAGACTAGTTCTGTGTAAATATATTGTTTTATTTACTTTTTTTGCCTAACAGTTGTGATGAAAAACATTGTGTGTGTCACGGGCGGTACAAGAATTATAAATTATTTCTTATTTAACGCCCTTACACAATTACTATAACAGAAAATTCCCGGTCGGTAGGGTGCCGCTCCGATGCCACTGTCAGTGTCTGTGTGCAAGTTTTATGACTCTCGATTAAGCGAATAAAAAAGTCGTATAAAATCCTTTTATCTTCACCACCACAGCATTATATTTGTTTATAATATTTACATACCTAACTATCCAACTAGCAAAGAAGTCATATAAATCAAGAGTTATACGACATTTAGCCATGTAAGAGTTTTATAGTAGTTTTTAGTTAACCTGTCAGTCAAATAAACGTTATAAATTTGATAGTTTAGTCATCCTACCAAATAGTCTAATTACTATGGTAAATAAACGTTTTTACGACTTAATTATACAACAATCTTGTAATGGTTTTAATAAAAACGTTTACTTAATGAGATTCAAAGTTGTGTAAACGTTTTCTTCTTATAAGGGGTTTTGAAAAAACCGAACCGTCGTAATAAGGTCATTTTTATAACGTCTGTATAATTTTATTGTATAAATGATATCATAAAACCTTATCTCGACAGTTGTATAGCGGTATTGAGGGTAACTTCAATGTGACAAAAAGATATCAGCGGGACTGTTATCTACCTTTTATTCAACAGTTGGTTATATTAATATGGGCTCGCCGGAAGATCAGCGTTGGCTTTCGGGTCGACATTATGCTGAGGCGAGTCCATTTCGTGGTATAATATTAAGTGCTGAATCTGTCTGTTTTGTCTTGTCCTGTCATGCTTGTTATATTTGCCACGAATAAATGATTTGTATTTGTATTTGTATTAACGTTAAACAAAAACTTTTAGTTGTTGACGAACCTGTTATATTCCTTTTATTTAACTATATGTTTTTACACATATACACACACACACATATTTTCGTCCAATATTCCGCAGTGTTTGAAGACGAAAGTCTTTAATCAGTGTGTGTTGCCAGTGATGACATACGGTACTGAAACGTGGCCGCTTACAATGGGCCTCATAAGAAGGCTCAAAGTCACCCAAAGGGCAATGGAGAGGGCTATGCTAGGAGTCTCTCTGCGTGATCGGATTAAAAATGAGACCATCAGCAGCAGAACCAAAGTAACCGAAATAGCTCTCCGAATCGCTAAACTCAAGTGGCAGTGGGCGGGGCACATTGCGCGTAGAACCGATGGCCGTTGGGGCGGGAAGGTTCTTGAGTGGCGGCCACGTACCGGAAGACGTAGCGTGGGTAGGCCCCCCACAAGGTGGACCGATGACCTGGTGAAGGTCGCAGGAGTCCACTGGATGCGGGTGGCGCAGGACCGGTCATTGTGGCAATCTTTGGGGGAGGCCTATGTTCAGCAGTGGACGTCTTTCGGCTGATGTGATGATGATGATGATGATGATGATGAACTATATGTTTTTAAATTGATTTTAAGTCACGGTTATAAAACATCTTACGATTTTAAGTAGATTTTAAGTTAATATTATAAAACATAAGTCGCCATTTCGTGAGCATCATAGTAATATTTAAAAGAAAAAAACCATGCACGTGACATCGTGGAAACGGTACAAACGAAGTGGCGATCTAGTAATGACGGCTTAGTAATGGCGGACAATTGTAGTCCTTATAAAAACCTTTACTTAAGATAAAGTTATATTGCAGTCGTATAAGTATAAAGCCAAATTATCTCCTATAGTTTTTGAGGTAGGTTGATTTAACTGTATTTTTTGAATAATAAATTGATAATGGTACGGAACCCTTCGCGCGCGAGTCTGACTCGCACTTGGCCGGTTTTTTATTTCTTAATTTCATCATAACGTACAGATAATAGGGTTTAGTATGGTAAAGCATGCCGAGAAATTACTCGAAGGCTTTGCTGTGACATAACACCCCTTTTTCAAATTTTCTAAGAAATTTGCATAATTATTGGTGAATTTCGTTGCTGCAGTGTCGAATCCCCTCCTTCGAACCATGGGCGATCGAGAGAGCAATTTTTGAATGTCACCAGTGACTTATTCTCACCGAAAACAAGTGATTTCCCTTAAGTTCGTATTTTTGAAATGTCACCGGTGACTAGAATTGTCATACCTATGATATCGCTTTACGAGTGCCCCCACCCACTCGATTTGAAATCACCTCAGATTAACGAATAGAATATATACCAGGCAAAAATAGCAACTGAAGATGTATATCTGCTCTTAACATCTTTACGGATTCAATTGTGCGGCAAAAAGAGATGAATATATATGAGCACAAGTGTAGGTTGTCCGCACTTTCATGATGTTCTAGAGATGTACCTGTGTCGATTTTCTATATCGATAAATTCGGTGCATGGCCTGAAGAACTTGATAACGCGAGATGATAAATAGGTAGATAAAATTTAAACTTAATTTGTCACAAATGAAATTCCTTTTTCTTCACCAAAATATCTCGAGTTATCAAGTTCTTCGCGCCATGCAGCAATACATAGACAACGGGTAGGCTATGTTCATATAAATGTTAATTTCTGCAGGCTTCGCATGTGGCGCATTTAAAGTTATTGATGATACGTGAATGCAGCACATATGTACTTATAATGGCCCAATTTAAATCTAAGGAAAATATGAAATTTGCTCGTCTGAGCTAAGCGACGTTAACTTACCTGCCCATATCGCCTATGAAAAGTGACAATTTGATAATATTAGGTAAATGCTGGACTTAAAATATTGTTGCCAGGTTATGTTTGTACCTTTTTTGCGAGATATTGATGACTTTCTGATTTTAGCTGCACATGAAACGTGTTGTGTTATTTTAATAAAAGTAAGGTAATCAAAACGCACTTTATGGTGCTCCCACATTGGATGTTATTTCTGTAATAAAAAGTTATGAAGTAAAATCCCAAATAAAATGTAGTTTAAGTAAAATCCCAGTATTTGATCATCAGTTCATCTGAATCACTCATAATTAATTAACTTTTTGCACAATCACTTCGACCAAACAAACAAAAATGCTAGAATATATTTACCAAGATTTACAAATTTCGTACACATTATGCCGAACATGCCATAGACAAAATAAAAAGAAAATAAGGCGGTTCTCAATTAAGAAAAATGTGGTTGTGTTCAAGATTATCTAAATGTCAAATGTAAAAATAATAAAATTATATGATAGAATTATGGTTTTTACCTTCGTTTTGTAATATCTAATATTAAAACTATCTTCTATCTATATTTTAAAGACAAACTGGTCTTAATCGCGTAAACTTACGTTTAATTATATCCTGACGTTTCGGGCATGACGTTACACCCGTGGTCGCAGGCAGTCTGCCAGTTTACGCGATTAAGACCCGTTTGTCTTTAAAATATGAGTGATAATCGTGAAAGTTTAAATCAATATATCTTCTATCTAAACTATTAAAACGCATTTTAGATTATTTTACATGTTGATTTAGATCATGAAAATAAAAATGAAACCTATTTTTAAAAAGCAACTTACTACTGCAAATGAAAACAAACCTTATGCAACAAGTTTTTTTTATTGCCCTCTAAATAAAATTGTTTTGGTCAAGTGGGCTCTTATATTCTCGTGAGGCACGCTTGCCTGTTTGATTAAATGGTGGATGCGAGTTTTTAAGTACGTTTCACAAACTGCCTTAATAACTAACACCCGATGATCAACGGTGAAATCTTGTTCCTTGGAATGATCAACGAGATTATCAAATATTTTTGATTCTGTTATTGTATCACAGACCTTGCTTATGGTGGTCATTACAAATTTACGTCGACCTAAAACTTCCCAACTCATTACATTTTTTTGTTGTTTTATGACTCTCCGTCGCTTCACATATTTTAGACACATCTTTAGATGGTATTATAAGCCCGCCTCTATTCTTAACTGAAATCAAAGTTACTGTCTCCGGATGATTTTCATTGTCGGTCAAACTGTCAGTGCAGGCTTTAGTTTTCTGACTACATAACCGGCCATGTAATGTAGGTACAATATCTTTAGAGTATTCACTCAGCAACGACGAAGATGGAATATAGTCGTGATCTAAGTCGATATGGGACACTGATAAACTTATAGGTTCCGAGTTTTCAGGATCACGTACAAGGCATATATTTCCGCTAATCTGGTTGATAGCGTCGACTGGATTCCTAGGCTTGTAATTAAAGACACTGATTTTTTTCTAAAGGCACGCAATTTCCACCCGAGCCATCTTTTTTTTTTTTTTTTTTTTTTACTATTCTTTATTCAAGTAAGCTTATTAATAAGCACTTTCGAATCGTCTGACATGAGAGAAAAAAATCTACTACTGGTTCAAACCCTACGCCGTTCCTGAGAAGAACCAGTAAGAAACTCAGGTCGACTTATTTTTTCAAAACAGTATAATAATACATCTTATTAAAATAACATGCATTAAAGAATGTATTGCATAAAAAAAAAAAAAAAAGATTATTATAGACATTTTTATAAAGACAGAAATAAATAAAGGACCATAATATTAAACAAAAATAATTATTATTGTACAAGTTCGCAACATTATTAAGTATCTATATCTAATACTACTAGAGATGTAAAGGTCCTCTAGTTGTCAGAATAAAGAGATATTAAGATTTAGAGATGTAAAAGGTCTCTAATCGTCATGATTTTAACAATAATAATAAAATAGAAAATTAACAATTTAGTGACAATCACAAAGCAACTATTCTTATTATTTAAAAGACAACAGCCAATACCTATTTAAATATGACATCACAGTAAAATAAACTCTAATATTAAATTAAACTAGTTTGAATTGAGCGTGTACTAGCAGCCTCTTGTAGGCGGCTTGAAAGTTTCGAGCAGAAGGATTATTATTAAACCCACACTTGGCTCGTATGGCACCAAAAAAGAGCTCGATGTGGTCTTGTGACATCTTGTATGTGGACAGGTATTGTATTTTTTTATTGATCACTGTATTTTCAAATATTTTTAGCACCGACTTCATACACATCAGGAAACCAATGAAACCGGTTTTTCGGTTAGAATCAATGACGTTCGTTCCGTCATTCATCTTTAGGTTCCTGATGTAGCTGTCTGCACCTTCAAAAAATATTTTTGTTTCGTCAATGTTTACCGTTGATAGTGCTCGTTTCCAACCTTTGGCTCGCAAATTTCGACTGTTAAATATATCGAAAAGGTTATTGAATACTCTAATAAATTTCACAGTGGCTTCACAGAACCTTCGAATCCGGGAATGCTTTTATCTTTACAATATTGTAACGCATCAGCAACGGAGTTGCTAAAGAGCTGTGTTGCAAGTCGGACCTTCATTTTTTCCATACTGGTTGTCTTAATTATAAAAAAAAAATCATTCTTTCTCCTTATTGTGTGTACTAAATATTTATTCAGATGTTGGATGTGTTAGATGGCTTTGTTTTAACCGTTATGTACCTACTCTAACATGGTTAAATTATTATTTTTCAGATATGTGATGCAAATTTAAATATAATTAATGTAAATGCACTATTTCCTGGGTGCACTCACGATAATTATATTTGGAACCAAAGTGCAGTGCAGCCTGTTATGCAAGAAATTCATCAACATGGTGGAACTTACTACCTCATTGGTAAGTTGTTGTAGTATTGTGTAAATTAATACTGATAAAGTTTACAAAAAATTGTCCTAGTAAACAAATATTACTGATACCAAGTCTAATTGAGCTTTTTTTGGGGCTACCCAAGATAACCAGACCCCAATAACCCAGACTTGTTGTGAATACTAAATTATAAGTCATGGATATGTTGCTGTAATAACAATCATTGACTTGTATAAGAGCACATAAAGCCTAGATACTATTAGAATTTTATTGTCATAATTTTGAATTCGAAATCATATCAAAGTCAAACGATCCGACAGCTTATTTTTTACACTCTGAAAAAAGGGAGTCAAATAAATGAAAAAATCTTCTGGTAGATTATAAAAATGTGATTTATGTTGTGTTTTTTTAGGTGACAGTGGATATGCGCTAAGGCCTTGGCTGCAAATTCCATTCGCAGAGCCAAATAATATGCCAGAGCAGCTATACAACGAGGCGTTTAAAAAAGCGCGTGCGACTATTGAGAGATGCAATGGCGTATTAAAAGGCAGATATCGGTGTCTTTTAAAGCATAGAGTTCTGCACTATGCACCAGAAAAGGCGACCAAAATAATAAATAGCTGCGTGGTGCTCCATAATATCTGCATACAAAACAATGTTGAATATGAAATTGACACTGACGATGCAGATTTGGATTTTGGCCTATACCATATGCCACATGAGGGAGCACAAGGTGATTTGTTGGCAGGGCAAGCTCTGCGAGAATCTACAGTGCGAAATTATTTTTAACAGACTTCAAAAAGGAGGAGGTTTACAATTCGACGAAGTCTTTTTTTTTATGTAGGTTCCCCGATTACTCGAAGACTTAAAGGTTTGGGTAGTAAATCTTAAGTGGTAGGAACCAAAATTATTTTGCACTTTTAGGTTCCGGCGTATTTTTGTTCATAAAATAAAGCATTAGTGATTTTTTGGCTATGCTCGGAGTTTCTCTGCGTGATCGAATCAGAAATGAGGAGATCCGTAGGCGAACTAAAGTAAAGTTACTGACATAGCCCTCCGGATTAGCAAGCTGAAGTGGCAACGGGCAGGGCACATTGCACGCAGAGCAGATGGTCGATGGGATCGAAAAGTGCTCGAGTGGAGACCACGGCTAGGCAAACGCAGCGTAGGATGTTCACCCACAATATGGACAGACGACCTTATGAAGGTCGCCGGGAGACGCTGGATGCAAGTCGCATCTAACCGGTACATGTGGAGGTCCAGAGGGGAGGCCTATGTTCAACAGTGGACTTCATATGGCTGAGATGATGATGATAATGATGATTAGTGGGCCTTTTGTCATCTATTAAAGTTTTTCTGTGATTGTGATGTGACAATAAATCATGTTAGTATAGTACCTAACAAATGTCTTTTAATACATTATGTTTTGAATTCCTGTTTTGTCATGGTAGTAGTTTCAGATAATGGTCTCATAACAAAGAGTCTCGACTCACAAGGTGGTTGCATCAATCAAAAACTTTATAAAAAATTATAATAAATGATTATAAAAATCATTTATTATAATACCCTAACCAAAGAGGAAAAATAATTAAAGACATTATTCAATCAACAGTAGTTTACTATTTTTGTATTTAGGTACTTGTGTAAAAAAACATAACAGTTTGTTTAACTTCTTAAAAATCTTTTTCTAGAAAGCCAATCAACATTACTTAATAAATGTTTATGATGAAGATAGGTTTTCAGTAAATGTGTTGCCTACCTATCACCACTACAATTTTAGTTCTATATTTGGTTTATTCAAATCAAATAATATACATCTTCAAATCTGACAACATACAAACTTATTAACTGAACGTGAACATCAGTCTTAATTTCTTAATAAAACAATATGCATCTTAAAATCTAAAAACATACTTATTATTAAGTATAACGTTTTAATAGAACCTATAACATTACAAGAAGTGCATGTATGATTATACATTAACATCAGTCTAAATTTCTCAATAAAAAATCCGTACATGGCGTGAAGAACTTGATAACTCGAGATGAAAGCTACAAGAAATATTAACTTTAATTAGTCATTAATTAAATTGCTTTTCCTTTACCAAATATCGAGTTGTCAAGTTCTTCCCGCCATGTACGGAAATATGCTCCTTTAAATCTAACAGCATACCTAAGTATAAATAGAACATCAGTCTTAGAGCTTTGATTATAAAACTAATAAGTCTAATAGGTACTTAATGCTTTAATATCAATAACAGTAATGCAAGTAGTGCATATATAAGTATACATTTACCCTTCGTCTGTGTTTGATAAGGATCCGTACAATAGATATTGAACTCAAATTGATTCATAATTTGAATTAAAAATCCATTGTACTGATCCTTAATAACCACAGACGAAGGGTTAACAACAACGGTATACAATTCTTAATAAAACAATTTAAATTGAATTCAATCATTGAAACCTAATCTAATCAGTCTTAAATTTCTCAATAAAAAAATCCGTACATGGCTTGAAGAACTTGATAACTCGAGATGAAATCTAGAAGAAATTTGAACTTTAATTTATCATAAATTTAATTCCTTTTCCTTTACCAAAATATTGAGTTGTCAAGTTCTTCCCGCCATGTACGGAAGCAAAAAAACAATTAAGCTAAACTTAGCGAGGTAATGTATGACATACATTAACTAAATTGATTAAATTATTGTTAATTTCTTTGAGTATAAAATTCTTTTCGTACATAATTATAGTTTTCTCCTCGTAGTATTTTTTTTATTTCTAATTTTTCTTTTGCAAGCAAGGATTTCATATTAATTTTGGATTTTGTTTGCGCTGCCTGGGGTTGATGTTGCATTGGTGGGGTCCTTTGGTTTTCTTGATCTTCAACTAGAATAACAAAATATGTATCAGTTAAAAATATGCATAAATCTTTATAAATATTATTTACATTACTTAACCGCTTACCGCATGAATAAAAAATTAATTGTTGAAATTTGGACTCTAATGGCAATCAATAGAGTTCAATTTTATAGCAGCCATATATGGCTTATCGTATGCGGTAAGGGGTTAAAATTATACTTACCAATTTCAACAACTACTACAGTGTCATCAGTGTTACTTGGTTCTGGATTATCGAATTGTGAAACAGGAATAAAAATATGGTTTTATTAAGGGAACATTTTCCTGCAAAGTAACTTTTTTTTATTTCGATTACATTATTATTATTTACATTATGGTTATTTTTTGTATTTCTTTGTATGTTTGAGAAAAGCACTATACATACATGCTTCGACGTGAAAACGGATTCCCGGCCTCGTTACCTATCCGGTATATACCAACTTGGCCGGAAATCCTCATTTTCCCGGCCTCTGACGTAAAGTACTATTATTCGAGTTCTCTCAGAAAAGTGGCTGGCTGTATCCATAATGCTATATTACACTAGGGTTTCTAATATTATTTACTGGAAAGAAAAAGAATGCGAAATTATAATAAAACAATATTTTTAGTACAGATGGTGTACTTTTTAGGCTCTAGTGCGAGAAGTGTGTCTTCTTACGTCAGGTTTGAAACTTCGGAGGGCCATCTATACTAAAAAACGTCGTACGAGACACGTGCAAAAACGAAATTCGTAACTCGTGTCGATTTAACACTCCCTATCGGTCGTGTTTTCAAACATCGCCACTCGTTTCGAATTTCATGTTTTTCGCACTTGTGTCGTAATGTACTATTCAAATCTTGCCTACTTCTAAAAAGTCAGAATTATCGTCGATTTTGACCATGGCAAATGTGTCCTCTGGAAAATATATTTTTTATTTTGCGACATTGTACTATTTATTTATTTCTAAAGAAAGAATGCCAAAACACAATAAACTTCCCAAATTAACTAACAAAAGTATGCAAATTAATTTGGCATTGAGATACAATTTCAATTTAATTTTGTTATTTTGTTTTTTACTTTGTTGAGATTGGTCCAGATTTCACTCCGCAGCGTTAGTCCCACGGTAAGCTCAATAATTTTATTAAGGTTTGTGATGTGGGTACCAGGCGACGAGATATTATATAATAGATAGATACTTAAATACATACACAGCCATGACCAAGGATATTTGTGATAAATAAATACACAAATAATGCCCTCGCCGGGATTCGAACCCGGAACCTCCAGCTGCGTAGGCAGGGTCACTAGGTCACTACCAATACCAACTAGGCTACGGAGGCTGACAATAAAATATAAAAGGTACTATTTCTCAAGCAGCGACTTACATCCCCAATTCAGAGTTTTAATTAATTTCCCACTTCAGAATTTTAAGTAAAGAACTGATGTACTTCGAACCATGTCATCAGTAATAAGGTTTGTTAAGTTGACCCCCATAAACGAGGTTATCGGCTCGTTATAAGCTATGTTACACAACGGGTTTTTATGAGAAGAGGTAATGTTTCCTAATGTTAAGAAAAAACGAACACACTCACTCTCAACGCTATTCAATTTAGCCTTTGAATACGTCATCCGAAAAGTACTCGAGTATGATGGCGGCGTTGAGTTGAATGGCAAGCATAAAGTCATTGGTTACGCTGATGACTTAAGACTACTGGCACAAATAAGAGAGAACTAGAAGCCATGGCGAGGATCGTGGAACAAGAGGGAGCAAAGATTGGTCTTAGAATTAACCATCAGAAGACGGAGTATATCCTCATGAAGAGGTACAAAGATAAAAGAGTCAGAAGGGAAGATCTGATAGCCGGAAACTTAACCTACAAAAGCGTAGATCGTTTCAAGTACCTGGGTTGCACAGTAACAGATACCAACCGACGGGAGGAGGAGATACCCGTTTGAATCCAAAATGCCCTAACATGCACTGCCGCGCCCCATAGAATCCTAGTGTCCAAGCTGATCAGTAGACCGACCAAGATTCTTATCTACAAATCTGTCATTAGGCCAATCTTGATGTATGGGTGTGAAGCTTGGACACTGACCCAAAAAGAAGAGAGCAAGCTCTTAGTGGCAGAGAGGAAGATCTGGCGGAAGATCCTGGGACCAATCCGAAGTGAGGACGGAAGTTGTAGGCGACGCAAAAATAGGGAACTGGAGGACCTACTAAATATGCCGAACGTGATTG
>JALPQI010008002.1:0-54152 GCA_025490895.1 Thaumatotibia leucotreta | reverse complement strand
TTGTAGTGTCATTTTGGATGTGTATAGTCATGTGTGTAGTGTAAATATGGTTTGAAAAATGAAGGCGCGTAAGTTGCGACTTACAGTCGAAGACAAAATAAGGGGTATACAAAAACGTTCAAAAATATGTCCCAGTGCACTCTAATTCTGTGTAATAAGAACGTCGCAACATATGATTTATGAAAGGATTCTTTCGATACTTATTTTTGCACTTGACTGTATCTTACTGCCTGATAACTTCGCTTTTCGCAGACTTTAGCGTTCATAATTATGTTGTCTATTGTAAAATGGGTGAGTTTTCAACTCGGCTCACTATAGCGTGCTTAGTCAAGTTGTAGCGTGGTGTAGCGTGTCATAGATTTCTCTCTCTGTCATCTTTCTTTTAAGTGCGAGAAAAACAGTTGAAAAAAGTTCACGAATACACTACATAATAACACTTCTGAGTTATATCGGTTAGTCGAACAAAAGGTTCACGATTGACGATTGAGCGTTAGCGATTGGCATCTTGGCTGCGTAGATGTCAGTCGCTTACGCTCAATCGTGAACCTTTTGTTCAACTAACCAATATAACACACCCAGAAGTGTTATTATGTAGTATATTTTGACACTGACCTCATCGTCGCTGGCCTCCGGGCGGCCATATCGGATATTCTCCCGGACACTGGTCGCGAACAACACTGGCTCCTGACTGATCAAGCCGAGCGCGCGGCCGCGGAGCCATTTCGCGTCCATTTCTCTTACGTCAATGCCGTCTATGGTCACTTGGCCTTCGTTGACGTCGTAGAACCTGATAAACAGACAATAGATTTTATAAATTTAAAGTCAAAGTCAAATAATTTATTTGCCAGAATACGGTTACAGAGGTCTCAAATCTACATTTCATGCGTATTCAACCTGCCTGCAGGTGTGCAAATATTTAAAGATGAAGATATATTAGTATTTATAAATGTCAAACTATAATAATACTTATTTAATTACGACAATCAACTCTGGTATGAGCTTATGAAAATAAAACTGTGTCTTTTTCTACGACTATACAGTCAAGTGCAAAAATAAGTATCGAAAGAATCCACTCATAAATATGTTACGAAGTTCTTATTACACAGAATTAGAGTGCACTTGGACATATTTTTGAACATTTTTGTGTACACCTTATTTTGTCTTTGACTGTACAAAAAATAATTAAAAATATATTATGACATATATAATTATGACAACAATTAAAATTGAACATGAATTACTAAAACAGATAACATTAACAGAATGATTTTTTACTCACCATTCAAATTTTAGGAGGTTATTTCTGAGGTCTTGAAGAAATCTGATGTTCTACAGAAACCTTGAGATATTAGTAGGCGGAATGTATGAAGCAATATTTTTTTTTCTTGAATCGGATGTCGGTATAAGAGTTAAAGTTCATCAACATGACTTCAGAATTAACCCTCTAAAATTTGAACGGTGAATAAAAAATTACCTTGTAAATGTTATCTGTTTTAGTAATTAAGGTTCAATTTGTATAACAAAGTATGACAGTTCGGCTCGTCCGGAAGAATTTCCACATAAGACCAGTGTCATGGAATCCAAAAGATGTCTAGACACTGAGCTGAGTGGAAGCCTTTTCAGTGATGCTTTAAAGTTTTATTTGCTTAAGTAGTTTTGTTATGTACTTTAAGCTGCGACCATATATAACATAGACGTCTAAGCTCTGAAATGGAATTCGAGATCAAAAATGTAAACAATCTATGACAATGACATGACATTACAAAGTCAATGTCAAAGTGACATTCCAGGAGTATAAAACGTTTTATATCAAATGTAGTTTTTAACACCTTTGTAAATTAACGTCGCATTTTGAGATTGGTTTTTTATTTTATTTTATTTAACACTTCACTTACAACTATCCTTACAGGTACTAAACCTAAGACAATGTTTTCTGTAGATGTAGATACGCGAAAGTCAAAGTATGTTCGATACACAAAGTATCACAATCGTTAACATATTTTTGGATATGACAATAAAAAACATACATCTGAGTGTCGACGGTTCCTGATTACAAAAATAAAACCTAGAAAAATTGTTAGAATGATGTAATTAATCAACATAATCATGTTTGAAAACGAATGTCTTGTTACTTTAATCTTTAGGATAGTCGGGGAACGAATTTCAGAATTCATTTCGATTAAAATATGAAAATGATTGATTTGTAGGTAACAATACTAAAATCTGTATACTTTGTAATGCTAAATTTTAGGAGTAAAAATTCATAAAACAGTCATTTGGTGCACCCTCTTGTTTTGATTTTTGAAGTACATAGTTATAAATGCGAACCCTCTTAAATGTTTCTTAGTGTAGTTACCGTATTAAATTACGAATAAACTAGTTATTGTTATAACTGCGAACCAAATGTTTAAGATTTCTTATCATTGCCAGTAGAATAAATTAAACACCTGACATTCTATTAAAAGTAGCGAAATATATCATTAAAAATTATATATTTCGCTTAATGTTTTGTATTAAAACTTTGTAAAATATTTAAAAATTTTACGCACCGTCAGTGACGGTAAATATGCAATTTTTATCAGTATTTGAATGATTTTAGATTACCCCCCTCTCGTGATTATTTTTTTGTGGTGGTATCCCATTTGTTTACATTTTTGATCTCCAATTCGATTTCACACCTTAACGCCAGCTCAAAAATACCCCAAAAAAACAATTGTTCAATTGTGCCAAGATGGGCAGAACATAGCGCTTTTCTTAACACCGCGCATATTTCGGCGTAACATCATTGACAAATGTTTATAGAATATAATATAATATAACCAATCAAAATTTGATGGCTAATCACAACTATTTTTAAATGCCCTCTCAAGTTTTTTATAGGTTGATATTGAAATTAATAACCGCATTGAAGAGGGGGTGACACTTGTCAAATAAAATTCAGGACCGATTTTGAAAGGAAATTTAGTATCACGTGCGGCTTCCGTGTTTTATTTGTTCGTAGACTTTAAGCGTCCTGAATAAACTACTGTCTATTCTATATTGATTTAAACTTTCACGATTGACCGACCTGAACGTCTGCCTGCGACCACGGGTGTAACGTCAAGCCCGAAACGTCAGGATATAATTAAACGTAAGTTTACGCGAAACCTCCTGCCTACATCTGTCCTATCCAAAGGACATAAGCCACAGTCAATTTTTTTACTCTATCTCAATCACACAAATTTCCGATTTGATTTGGCAAATTTTGACGTAATTTAGGCACGAGGTTAAGACTCGTTTGTCTTTAAAATACTGTCTATTCTATTAATGTCCATCTATTCTGGTAATTGTGGCCACCTTGTCCACTATAATTAATATATCCGATGTATAGTATACAGCAGTACTAACCTTTCCAACAAAGCAGCTATAGTAGATTTCCCGTTGCCCGAAGTACCGACGATGGCTATCGTTTTCCCCGCCGGTATTTTCAAGTTGAAATTCTTTAAAACTATCTGTAAACATTCATAAATATGATTATGACATGTTTCGCTTGAAAAACTCTAAACAAGAATAATGTATAGGATAGATGTTACGATTTTGTTTTTTTTTTTCAACATTTTTACAATAGTATATTTTCATTCGACACAGTTAAATAATGGTATGATTTGCAGAGACCAGAAAATACGTAGCACTTTTTAACTGTCATAAGAACTTCTTGATTATAGACTGCCGATTTTTCGACCGTTATATTTTTGTAATTGATACATTTTATAATTATAATACAACAAATTAAATAAGATGAAAGTTAAAACTCTAAAGACTGATATATTTAAAAAAAAATGTTTTTATGTTATAGTTTATAGTTCTGAATTTGAAAATGTGAAAAAGAGATTCATTAACAAAACACAGAAAGTTAACTTGCAGTTTAAAAAAAAATAGTTTTGATTGATTCCGGGATCTGATGATTTGTAACTTATTAACTTAAATACCTATGTATTTTGATCACTTACAGCTTCTGGCCGCGTTGGGTAAGCGAATGTGACATCTTTGAATTCGATATCTCCGTGGAACTCGTGGTACTTGATCACTTTGTCACCTGATGTGTCCATTTTTGGCTCCTTGTTGATGTACTGAAAAATAATATACACTAGTGAGCCGAAAACGAGACAGGTTGCTTGAAATTTCTACACCGTGTGGACTACGCATCAATCATTAACAGACATCGAAATTCTGGTAGCATTTTTGAGCTATCATAGGGACTTCTCGTTTATCGACTACCGATTATATATGTACATATATCGATAAATTCAGAACACAATGTAAAATAATTATGATTACAAATAGAATTCATCAACAGGCGGTCTTATCGCTAATGAGCGATCTCTTTTAGATAACCTTTGGATACCATTTTTTAGGAAATTATAAATAGAAATTAAAATGATTATATTTTATTAATCCTTATTAATATTTGTGGATTTTTTATGGCTAGTAAAAATTTTTCTATTAAACAATTTTATTACAAATTTTTCATTGCTTTCATTGCAAATCTCTATTTAACATTTAACGGCCGTGGTGCTTTTCTGCTCAACGGAGCCGGCAGGCGGCAACTCAGTTAAGCGCAGCGGCCGGCAAAGTGCTGTTTGCCAGCCGGAGGGCAGAAAAATAAATAAATAAATGATGATAAATAAATGAGTATACATGGAAATGGTATATCTCCAGCGCCAACGTCCCTCATGACAACAGTAAAAAGAGTTGAGCCACGGAGCGTTGAACGTTCTGAGCTATGACTATGACAACCATTGCAATAAACAAACACGTGACCTCCGGCGCTTACACCCTTCACGACCGAATCGAGCAGTAGTGTGAGTTGAGCGACGGATCGTTGCACGGTTTAAGCGGTGACTATGAACAATCTTGCAATAAAGACACTCGACTCTAATGTCTTAGCCATAAGACTCACCTCGAAAACTCTGCCTCCGGCGCTTAATCCCTTCACGACTGAACCGAACAGTAGTGAGAGTTGAGCGACGAATCGCTGGACAATCTGAGCTTTGATTACATGACGTCATTGGCTACCTAGGTCGTGGACAAACTGGACTTACCATATGACATAAGACTTACCTTAAACACGCGACCTCCGGCGCTTAAATCCTTGAGAAACGGATCGTTGCACGGTTTGAGCGGTGACTATGACAACCTTTGCAATAAACAAACTCGAGTCTATTGTCTTAGCTATAAGACTCACCTCGAAAACTCTGCCTCCGGCGCTTAGGCCCTTTACGACTGAACCGAACAGTAGTGAGAGTTGAGCGACGGATCGCTGGACAGTCTGAGCGTTGACTACAAGACGTTACTGGTCGATAACTAGCTCTTAGACAAACTGAACTCTAATGTCTTAGTCATATGACTTGCCTCAAACACGCGACCTTCGGCGCTTACGCCCTTTACGACAGAACCAAATAGCAGAGAGAGTTGAGCGACGGATCGCTGGACAATCTGAGCGTCGATTACATGACGTCATTGGCTACCTAGGTCGTGGACAAACTGAACTTCAATGTCATAGCCATAAGACTTACTTTAAACACTCGACCTCTGGCGCTTACACCCTTGAGAAACAGATCGTTGCACGGTTTGAGCGGTGACTATGACAACCTTTGCAATTAACAAACTCGACTCTATTGTCTTAGCTATAAGACTCACCTCGAAAACTCTGCCTCCGGCGCTTAGGCCTTTCACGACTGAACCGAACAGTAGTGAGAGTTGAGCGACGGATCGCTGGACAGTCTGAGCGTTGACTAGGAAAGCCATGACGTCACCGGCGGACATTTGCCCGTTGGCCATAAGATGGCCGCCTAGGAACATCGTGGCAAGGACCATTCTGAAATAAAAGATAAATTCTGTGATGTTAGTGAAATACAAATGCATACTGCATAGAAATATATACTCCACTATACCTTTTTATGATAAATACCCAAATAAATTCCTCTGCTGGGATTCGAATCCAGGGCCTCAAAACATTGCAGGCGCATCATCGACCAAATATATTTACTCTCATTGCCGCTGCCGCGGGTGTAGATTTAGCTAGACTCAAGGCGGTATCAAGACCAGAAGCCGGAGCGTGGTTGCAGGCTTTGCCCGCACCTCACCTAGGAACACTACTCGACAGTGACTCAATGCGTGTGGCCGTAGCTTTCCGCCTGGGCTGCGATGTTTGTATACCCCACCAATGCATCTGCGGGTCCATGGTGGAAGCGAATGGCCATCACGCACTGAGTTGCTGTCGCTGTTCAGGAAGATTTAGTCGGCACCACGCTCTCAATGATATCGTCCGGAGGGCCCTAATCTCCGCCAATATCCCGTGTGTCTTAGAGCCTCCAGGTCTCTGTCGCACCGACGGTAAACGCCCTGACGGACTAACTTTAGTACCGTGGCAAAGGGGACAATGTCTGCTTTGGGACGCTACGTGTGTGAGCACTTTCGCAGCGTCACATCTAAGCAGAACAGTGCGAACCGCTGGTGCCGCTGCCGAGCTTGCCGCGTTCAAAAAGCGACAAAAATATATGACATTGTGCCAAAATTACTTTTTTGTGCCTCTTTCATTTGAAACTACTGGATGCTGGGGATCTGAAGCAATTTCCTTCATTCGACAAGTTGGACGTCGTATAAGGGAAAGGGGATCTGACGCCCGCGCGGGAGTGTACCTGGTGCAATGGTTATCCATCGCCA
Organism: Thaumatotibia leucotreta; assembly: GCA_025490895.1. Lineage (NCBI taxonomy): Eukaryota > Metazoa > Arthropoda > Insecta > Lepidoptera > Tortricidae > Thaumatotibia > Thaumatotibia leucotreta. The sequence continues at coordinate 47,447 of JALPQI010008002.1, read as the reverse complement.
TTCAACGTGGTAGCGCGGCTAGTGTGATGGGCACCTTCGCTCCTGGTACAACTCGTGGCGGGCTTTTCGATTAATTTATTTTTGTTTTAGGTTTATTCATTATATTTAATTAGTTTTATATTATAGATATATTCCATAGTTTTAAGTGTTTTATTTTTATAAGTTATGTTAACGTAATGTTAATTTAATTTTGTATTATTTAGGTATTTTTTTTATTAACTTAATAGTTTTAATGTAGTTTACTGAAATAACATTTTTTTAACTTAGTTGTATATTTAACAAATACAGCATAAAACAAATACTTGAGTTATTATGACAGGAGGTTTTAATCTTTTTCTTCTGAACTGCAATAGCATGGGAAAAATTACCGCAGAATTTCATTTCGTCGAAAGAAACGTTTTACAGACGTATTTTTCGCACACCTAATTATTCATCATTATCATCATGTCAGCCGAAAAACGTCCACTGCTGAACATAGGCCTCCCCCAAACCTTGATCCGGGTATGTCTGAAAACTACGACCAAAACCACCGGGGGATGGGCAGCATCATCCCTAAAGTGCGGTGGAGACACTGCGATCGCCAACCCGCATGCCAAGCGTGGCGATTATGGCAACTACCCCCCATGACCTAATTATTATCATATTTCAACCTCACCTAAACCTAGATAACAAATAAAAATTAGCCAAATGAAAGTTGGAAAATAATCATTAATTTGGTAAATGTTGGCATGTCAAATTAATCTGCTAAAAGTTGGTTGATAAGTGATATTCGGCCAAATTAAATTCTGTGGAAACGCAAGATGTAGGCGGAAGGCTTTGAAATATAAAACAAGACATGTTTTGATTTTTTTTCTAGACTGAGAACTGAGCCGTGTGGTGACGGCAGTAAGAATACATTTGTCACCACCCCAACTCCTCCTGCGGGTGTCGTAAGAGTCAACTAAGGGGTTGAAGTGTCACTGACCATTATTTAATAAAAGATAGCAGCGTCATCATAGTGGACACATTACTGCGATCGCCAATCCGCTTACCCAGCGTGGCGATTATGAGCATTGACCACCTGATGCGTCTATACGCATAGTTAGGAGAGGCCTACGTCCAGCAGTGGACTATCATAGGCTGAAGATGAATGAATCATTAACAACACAAAAAATACATAATAACCAAAAAAAAACCGGCCTTTGAAAGAATTTATCAACGAATGTCAAACTCGAGTATCGTGCGTGAAGCATGATACTACGTATTGATTTTTAATGTATAAAGTAATACAAATTAAAATGTTGCATGTTATGTTTCATATTATTTTACAAATGTGTATTTTTTTTTTCCCAATTGATACACTGTATTGTATCGTAGAATATGTTTAGACTGGATTTTGTGATTATTTATTAATGCTGACGTGTAAATTGGCTTTATAAAATAAATGACTATGACTATGACAAACGAACCCATTAAGGAACAGATTGCTCCCAGCCTTATATGTTTCATATTATTTTACAAATGTGTATTTTTTCTTTTTCCCAATTGATACACTGTACTGTATCGTAGAATATGTTTAGACTGGATTTTGTGATTTTATTTTAGGTTACTTATTAATGTTGACGTGTAAATTGGCTTTATAAAATAAATGACTATCCCCCTTATTCATAAACGTTTGTTAACTTAACAAGCCGCTAATAATTGTTTGTCCCTTTCGGTCTTACCAATGTCTCCATAAGAGTAAAAGGGACAAAAAATTATTAGCGGCTTGTTAAGTTGGCGGACGTTTATGAATAAGGGGGTATGAGTATGACAAACGAACCCATTAAGGAACAGATTGGTCCCAGCCTGGAACAGGCCGACGCCCAGCCCGAGCTCGGTGCTCAACTCGGCCGCGGCGTCGCATTCGCGCGCGAACATTCGCGCCTCGTTCTCTTCGCCGGCGAACGCTCGCACTGTCCGCATGTTCGATATCGCCTCTTCCGCTAATATGTCGCTTATAAGCATTCGATTGAAGCCAGAATCTCCATATAGTGTGTAATTTGATACGGGCGACCAATTACACCAGCAATAGGATCTATTAGTGTAATAGTAAGACGTCAGTACTTTTTAATTACACTGAAATATGATCCCCTGATCATGACGATTTATAGAATCAAAGAATCATTGACAATACAAAAAATACAAAATTGCAAAATATGATCCCCAGGGTGCTTAGCCAAGTTGACAATCGCTAGCGCTTAAACGTCAATCGTAAGCGAAAGGCAGCTAACTGTCTTTGTCGCACTAATATGCAAGAGTGACAGAGAGGGAAAACTACGATACGCTACCAAGCGCTAGCGATTGGCAACTTGGCTAAGCATCCTGGTCATTTTTTGACGATTTAAAGAGCATCAATGAATCATTAACAACACAAAAAATACATCATAACCAAAAAAAAACGGTCTTTGAAAGAATCTATCAACGAATGTCAAACTCGAGTATCGTGCGTGAGACATAAATAAATAAAAAAAAAATATATCTTGGGACATCTTAAGCAAATCGACCTAGTCCCACGGTAAGCTCAATTAAGGCTTGTGATGTGGGTACCAGGCGACGATATATATAATAGATAGATACATATAGACACTTAAATACATAGATAAATAAGACAGCCATGACCAAGGAACAAATATTTGTGATAAATAAATACACAAATAAATGCCCTCGCCTGGATTCGAACCCGGAACCTCCAGCTTTGTAGGCAGGGTGACCACCAACTAGGCTACGGAGGCTGACATGACAATACGTATTGATTTTTAATGTATAAAGTAATACAAACGAACCCATTAAGGAACAGATTGGTCCCAGCCTGGAACAGGCCGACGCCCAGCCCGAGCTCGGTGCTCAACTCGGCCGCGGCGTCGCATTCGCGCGCGAACATTCGCGCCTCGTTCTCTTCGCCGGCGAACGCTCGCACTGTCCGCATGTTCGATATCGCCTCATCCACTAATAGTGTCGCTTATAAACATTCGATTGAGCCAGAATCTCCGTATATAGTGTGTAATCTGATACAGGCGACAAATTACACCAGCAATAGGATCTATTAGTATAATCGTAAGACGTCAGTACTTTTTAATTACACTGAAATATAATCCCCTGCCGTGTGGTGACGGCAGTAAGAATACAAATTTTGTCACCACCCCAACTCCTCCTGCGGGTGTTGTAAGAGTCGACTAAGGGATTGAAGTGTCACTGACCATTATTTGATAAAAGATTGATGATGGGCAGCAGCGTCATCATAGTGGACACATTACTGCGATAGCCAATCCGCTTGCCCAGCGTGGCGAGTATGGGTATTTACCTCCTAATGCGTTTACACGCATAGTTAATAGGAGAGGCCTATGTCCAGCAGTGGACTATCATAGGCTGAAGATGTATGAATCATTAACAACACAAAAAATACATCATAACCAAAAAAAACAGCTTTTGAAAGAATCTATCAACGAATGTCAAACTCGAGTATCGTGCGTGACATGACACTACGTATTGATTTTTAATGTATAAAGTAATACAAATTAAAATGTTGCATGTCATGTTTCATATTATTTTACAAATGCGTATTTTTTTCTTTTTCCCAATTGATACACTGTACTGTATCGTAGAATATGTTTAGACTGGATTTTGTGATTATTTATTAATGTTGACGTGTAAATTGGCTTTATAAAATAAATGACTAACCCCCTTATTCATAAACGTCTGCTAACTTAACAAGCCGCTAATAATTGTTTGTCCCTTTCGATCTTAACAATGTGTCCATAAGAGCAAAAGGGACAAACAATTATTAGCGGCTTGTTAAGTTAGCAGACGTTTATGAATAAGGGGGTATGACTATGACAAACGAACCCATTAAGGAACAGATTGGTCCCAGCCTGGAACAGGCCGACGCCCAGCCCGAGCTCGGTGCTCAACTCGGCCGCGGCGTCGCATTCGCGCGCGAACATTCGCGCCTCGTTCTCTTCGCCGGCGAACGCTCGCACTGTCCGCATCTTCGATATCGCCTCTCCCGCTAATAGTGTCGCTTATAAACATTATATTGACAAAATCTCACTATATAGTGTGTTATCTGACACAGGCGACAAATTACACTAGCAATAGGATCTATTAGTAGTTATAATCGTAAGACGTCAGTACTTTTTAATTACACGGAAATATGATCCTCTCATCATTTTTTGACGATTTAAGGAGCATCAATGAATCATTAACAATAAAAAAAAAACAGAATTTGTTCCCCTGGTCATTTTTTGAAGATTTTAGGAGCATCAATAAATCATTAACAAAAAAGTCAACGACTTTAAACTCTATTATCGTGCATGAGGCCTGACATTGAGGGCCGAACAATGACATTAAATAATAAATGGACGCACAGAGCCAAACAAAAACACCAAGAAAAGTGGCACTAAAAGTCATTTCTATCATGTTTCAGTTGAAGCTAATAACGCTCACTTACAATAAACTATAATAAAAAAAACTCAAAGAATAAAAAACTTTGTGAAGTGAGCAATAAGTGTCAAAGGGTCTAGCAGGATAAGCTAACAAGAGTTGCCCCCTCAAGGGATTTGGTTGTAATTTGAGGTGCAGTAGTGGGAAGCCCTAAGAACACTGGATGCGTAATATCAGCCTCCGATCTTCTTTTGTTTCAGACTTATTCACGAAAATGTCATAACTCATGGTAATCTTCAAACTGTGATATTAACTAAACCAAGTAAGCGAGAGTGACCAAATAAATTCAGAATTAAAGAGCGTGAAATGGGGTTCATAATGCATATTTTTAAAGACATTCATATCTTCAAACTTGGATGAAAAAAAAATGTTTTTTTTTTTCGGTTATATTTTTTGCCACTTCTCGCAGAGGCACAACTACCAAAAAAATTACTTAATAAGCCACAACTGACAACTATGTATACATTTAAAAAGATTTCGAAAAATCATGGTGCGTCATGTCAAAAAAAAAAATTACGAACGTATGTTTTCGCACCATCTGTACAAGAACACGACAATCATTGATAAATCATTTTTATTACCATTCCATTTCAACAAATAATTCAGTAGAGCAATCAGAACAATACAATTCTTCTATATTTACAGAATCATACTCTTCATGGTCCCAAGTATGACTGTATTCAATTCCACAATATTCACATTTCGTTTTAAGGGCAATATTTTCATCCGAAAGGGAAGTGATTTATCAATGATTGCCGTGTTCTTGTACAGATGGTGCGAAAACATACGTTCGTAATTTTTTTTTGACATGACGCACCATGATTTTTCGAAATCTTTTTAAATGTATACGTAGTTGTCAGTTGTGGCTTATTAAGTAATTTTTTTGGTAGTTGTGCCTCTGCGAGAAGTGGCAAAAAATATAACCGAAAAAAAAAAACATTTTTTTTTCATCCAAGTTTGAAGATATGAATGTCTTTAAAAATATGCATTATGAACCCCATTTCACGCTCTTTAATTCTGAATTTATTTGGTCAATCTCGCTTACTTGGTTTAGTTAATATCACAGTTTGAAGATTACCATGATTTATGACATTTTCGTGAATAAGTCTGAAACAAAAGAAGATCGGAGGCTGATATTACGCATCCAGTGTTCTTAGGGCTTCCCACTACTGCACCTCAAATTACAACCAAATCCCTTGAGGGGGCAACTCTTGTTAGCTTATCCTGCTAGACCCTTTGCGAACAACACCGCAAAATAGTAGAAACTTTTTATGTTTAAGGAATAATGATGCTATACCGTAAGGTGACCAAATGTCAACTGTCAGAACTGAATAGCGGAGCAATAGGACCGCAATATTTACTTCTGCAGCCCATTTTTTGGGGCCATTTTTTTGAGCTGTTTGGGGATCCACTTATATATTCAAAATCAATGGGGCCGAATTACATATTGATAAAGTAATATAAACGAACCCATTAAGGAACAGATTGGTCCCAGCCTGGAACAGGCCGACGCCCAGCCCGAGCTCGGTGCTCAACTCGGCCGCGGCGTCGCATTCGCGCGCGAACATTCGCGCCTCGTTCTCTTCGCCGGCGAACGCTCGCACTGTCCGCATGTTCGATATCGCCTCTCCCGCTAATATGTCGCTTATAAGCATTCTATTGAAGCCAGAATCTCCGTATATAGTGTGTAATCTGATACGGGCGACCAATTACACCAGCAATAGGATCTATTAGTATAATCGTTAGACGTCAGTACTTTTTAATTACACTGAAATATGATCCCCTGATCATGACGATTTAAGGAGCATCAATGAATCATTGACAATACAAAATATGATCCCCAGGGTGCTTAACCAAGTTGACAATCGCTAGCGCTTAAACGTCAATCGTAAGCGAAAGGCAGCTAACTGTCTTTGTCGCACTAATACGCAAGAGTGACAGAGAGGGAAAACTACGATACGCTACCAAGCGCTAGCGATTGGCAACTTGGCTAAGCATCCTGGTCATTTTTGACGATTTAAGGAGCATCAATGAATCATTAACAACACAAAAAATACATCATAACCAAAAAAAAACGGCCTTTGAAAGAATCTATCAACGAATGTCAAACTCGAGTATCGTGCGTGAGACATAAATAAATAAAAAAAATATATATCTTGGGACATCTTAAGCAAATCGACCTAGTCCCACGGTAAGCTCAATTAAGGCTTGTGATGTGGGTACCAGGCAACGATATATATAATAGATAGATACATATAGATACTTAAATACATAGATAAATAAGACAGCCATGACCAAGGAACAAATATTTGTGATAAATAAATACACAAAGAATGCCCTCGCCGGGATTCGAACCCGGAACCTCCAGCTTCGTAGGCAGGGTCACTACCAACTAGGCTACGGAGGTTGACGTGTAAATTGGCTTTATAAAATAAATGACTATGACTATGACAAACGAACCCATTAAGGAACAGATTGGTCCCAGCCTGGAACAGGCCGACGCCCAGCCCGAGCTCGGTGCTCAACTCGGCCGCGGCGTCGCATTCGCGCGCGAACATTCGCGCCTCGTTCTCTTCGCCGGCGAACGCTCGCACTGTCCGCATGTTCGATATCGCCTCATCCGTTAATAGTGTCGCTTATAAACATTATATTGACAGAATCTCACTATATAGTGTGTTATCTGATACGGGCGACCAATTACACCAGCAATAGGATCTATTAGTGTAATAGTAAGACGTCAGTACTTTTTAATTACACGGAAAAAGGCAATGATCCTCTCATCATTTTTTGACGATTTAAGGAGCATCAATAAATCATTAACAAAAAAATTGGTTGCCTGTAAAGTCGGTATACGGGCGAAAGTTTTACGTGACAACGACTTTCACTTTTTATGTCTGTCTCTCTCGCTTTTAGGCGGGCTAACCATGCCCGAGTGGAAGGGACGCGTGCCTCTCACTCGCTCTCATTGTGAGCGCATAACGTGAGCGGAGCGTAACGCAGTTTCTTGAAGTGTCACCCGGCAAACCAATTTATAAGACGTTGTCACGTCAAAACAAAAAAGTCAACGACTGTCAAACTCTATTATCGTGCATGAGGCCTGACATTGAGGGCCGAATTACATATTGATAAAGTCATTGGTTTAGAATATATAAGTGGATCCCCAAACAGCTCAAAAAAATGGCCCAAAAAATGGGCTGCAGAAGTAAATATTGCGGTCCTTTTGCTCCGCTATTCAGTTCTGACAGTTGACATTTGGTCACCTTACGGTATAGCATCATTATTCCTTAAACATAAAAAGTTTCTACTATTTTGCGGTGTTGTTCGCAAATTTGACACTTATTGCTCACTTCACAAAGTTTTTTATTCTTTGAGTTTTTTTTTTATTATAGTTTATTGTAAGTGAGCGTTATTAGCTTCAACTGAAACATGATAGAAATGACTTTTAGTGCCACTTTTCTTGTTTTTTTTTTGTTTGGCTCTGTGCGTCCATTTATTATTTAATGTCATTGGATAAAGTAATACAAACGAACCCATTAAGGAACAGATTGGTCCCAGCCTGGAACAGGCCGACGCCCAGCCCGAGCTCGGTGCTCAACTCGGCCGCGGCGTCGCATTCGCGCGCGAACATTCGCGCCTCGTTCTCTTCGCCGGCGAACGCTCGCACTGTCCGCATGTTCGATATCGCCTCTCCCGCTAATATGTCGCTTATAAGCATTCGATTGACGCCAGAATCTCTGTATATAGTGTGTAATCTGATACGGGCGACCAATTACACCAGCAATAGGATCTTTTAGTGTAAGACGTAAGTACTTTTTAATTACACTGAAATATGATCCCCTGATCATGACAATTTAAAGAGCATCAATGAATCATTGACTATACAAAAAATACAAAATTACAAAATATGATCCCCAGTATGCTTAGCACATGATTGGCGCGACAGTATCTCGCCGCGAGATAGTGTATCCGTCTCTCTTTTGTTAATATAGCTAGTAAAGGACGGGAGATCTATCTCGCGGCGACATACTGTCGCACCAATCATGTGCTAAGCCTGCTGGTCATTTTTTGACGATTTAAGGAGCATCAATGAATCATAGCGGTGCCATATGGCACCGGCTCATGTATAGAAAAATAAAAAATTGATAAAGCTTCATATCGCCTAAATTGACCTCAGAAACAATATTCTAGAATATTTTTCAATTCTGAGACGTGAAATAATTCAGGTTACAATGGGTTAACAACACAAGAAATAGGTACATCATAACCAAAAAAAAACCGGCCTTTGAAAGAATCTATCAACGAATGTCAAACTCGAGTATCATGCGTGAGGCATGAAACATGAAACTACATATTGATTTTTAATGTATAAAGTAATACAAACGAACCCATTAAGGAACAGATTGGTCCCAGCCTGGAACAGGCCGACGCCCAGCCCGAGCTCGGTGCTCAACTCGGCCGCGGCGTCGCATTCGCGCGCGAACATTCGCGCCTCGTTCTCTTCGCCGGCGAACGCTCGCACTGTCCGCATGTTCGATATCGCCTCCTCCGCTAATAGTGTCGCTTATAAACATTATATTGACAGAATCTCACTATATAGTGTGTTATCTGATACAAGCGACCAATTGCAGCAGCAATAGGATCTATTAGTGTAATAGTAAGACGTCAGTACCTTTTAATTACACTGAAATATGATCCCCTGATCATGACGATTTAAGGAGCATCAATGAATCATTGACAATACAAAAAATACAAAATTACAAAATATGATCCCCTGGTCATTTTTTGACGATTTAAGGAGCATCAATGAATCATTAACAAAAAACAAAAAAGTCAACGACTGTCAAACTCTATTATCGTCAAACCCCGGATGACGGGAGCAAAAATGCGTTTGTCACTAGTGCTTAGTTAAATATCGACTTTTCTATCGACATCCATACCAACATTTTATGAATTACAAATGTTTTGATCAACAGTAATTTAGGCAACCGTACGTAATCAGAGGCATTGCGATTTAAAATTGATAAACAATAACATGTCAATAATACCTAGTACCATAGGACAGTTACAAAATCGAAATTAAAGCCTAAAAAACAGCATAAATGTCGCTCAGAATTTCAAAGGGCACTTGTTAAGATTACTTTTACATCCTCGGCGAAATTATTTACAAAAAATATCAGAATGTGTTGACTAAAAAAATTGGTGAATTCATATTAAAAATCTTATATATTTTTTGATATCTGGAAAAGAAGTGGAACTACTAGGGAAACATAATTAGCATAATCTATAAATTTCAAATTAAAAAATCGTTCATATGGATGTCGATAGAATAGTCGATATTTAACTAAGCACTAGTGACAAACGCATTATTGCTCCCGTCATCCGGGGTTTGATTATCGTGCATGAGGCCTGACATTGAGGGCCGAATTACATATTGATAAAGTAATATAAACGAACCCATTAAGGAACAGATTGGTCCCAGCCTGGAACAGGCCGACGCCCAGCCCGAGCTCGGTGCTCAACTCGGCCGCGGCGTCGCATTCGCGCGCGAACATTCGCGCCTCGTTCTCTTCGCCGGCGAACGCTCGCACTGTCCGCATGTTCGATATCGCCTCATCCGCTAATATGTTGCTTATAAACATTATATTGACAGAATCTCACTACATAGTGTGTTATCTGATACGGGCGACCAATTACACCAGCAATAGGATCTATTAGTGTAATAGTAAGACGTCAGTACTTTTAAATTACACTGAAATACGATCCCCTGCCGTGTAGTGACGGCAGTAAGAATACAAATTTTGTCACCACCCCAACTCCTCCTGCGGGTGTCGTAAGAGTCGACTAAGGGATTGAAGTGTCACTGACCATTATTTGATAAAAGATTGATGATTGATGGGCAGCAGCGTCATCATAGTGGACACATTACTGCGATCGCCAATCCGCTTGCCCAGCGTGGTGATTATGGGCATTTACCTCCTGATGCGTCTATACGCATAGTTAGGAGAGGCCTAAGTCCAGCAGTGGACTGAGGCTGATGATGTCATGTGTTTCTCTAAAGTCAACATTTATGGAAAATGTCGATTGGTTCCTAAGTGTAAAGACCCTGTATTCATAAGACTTTGCCTATTTCGTTTCAAACACGAGTGGTATATCTTGGTGAATAAACTCTTTTATTTTTATTCCCTATAAATTGTTCATAATCTTTTTTTAAGTGAGTGAGGTGCAGTTTTATGGATGAATAGGGCCTAATACGCTGTGAGTTATATGATGTGAGAATGAGAACTGTCAGAATGGAATATAAACGAACCCATTAAGGAACAGATTGGTCCCAGCCTGGAACAGGCCGACGCCCAGCCCGAGCTCGGTGCTCAACTCGGCCGCGGCGTCGCATTCGCGCGCGAACATTCGCGCCTCGTTCTCTTCGCCGGCGAACGCTCGCACTGTCCGCATGTTCGATATCGCCTCTCCCGCTAATATGTCGCTTATAAGCATTCGATTGAAGCCAGAATCTCACTATATAGTGTGTAAATCTGATACGGGCGACAAATTACACCAGCAATAGGATCTATTAGTGTAATCGTAAGTTCGTAAGACGTCAGTACTTTTTAATTACACGGAAATATGATGCTCTTATCATTTTTTGACGATTTAAGGAGCATCAATGAATCATTAACAATAAAAAAAAAAAACAAAATATGTTCCCCTGGTCATTTTTTGACAATTTAAGGAGCATCAATGAATCATTACCGTGCCGTGCGGTGACGGTAATAAGAATAAATTTGTCACCACCCCAACTCCTCCTGCGGGTGTCGTAAGAGTCCACTAAGGGATTGAAGTGTCACTGACCATTATTTGATAAAAGATTGATGATGGGCAGCAGCGTCATCATAGTGGACACATTACTGCGATCGCCAATCCGCTTGCCCAGCGTGGCGATTATGAGCATTGACCTTCTGATGCGTCTATACGCATAGTTAATAGGAGAGGCCTATGTCCAGCAGTGGACTATCATAGGCTGAAGATGAATGAATCATTAACAACACAAGAAATACATCATTAACAAAAAAAACCGGCCTTTGAAAGAATCTATCAACGAATGTCAAACTCGAGTATCGTGCGTGAGGCATGACACTACGTATTGATTTTAAATGTATAAAGTAATACAAATTAAACTGTTGCATGTTATGTTTCATATTATTTCACAAATGTGTATTTTTTTCTTTTTCCCAATTGATACACTGTACTGTATCGTAGAATATGTTTAGACTGGATTTTGCGATTATTTATTAATGTTGACGTGTAAATTGGCTTTATAAAATAAATGACTAACCCCCTTATTCATAAACGTCTGCTAACTTAACAAGCCGCTAATAATTGTTTGTCCCTTTCGATCTTAACAATGTGTCCATAAGAGCAAAAGGGACAAACAATTATTAGCGGCTTGTTAAGTTAGCAGACGTTTATGAATAAGGGGGTATGACTATGACAAACGAACCCATTAAGGAACAGATTGGTCCCAGCCTGGAACAGGCCGACGCCCAGCCCGAGCTCGGTGCTCAACTCGGCCGCGGCGTCGCATTCGCGCGCGAACATTCGCGCCTCGTTCTCTTCGCCGGCGAACGCTCGCACTGTCCGCATGTTCGATATAGCTTCTTCCGCCACTAGTGTCGCTTTTTCTATCTGTGAACAAAATCTATTTTTAAAGATTTCTTATCTGTAACACGCTGAGCTCCGCCTCCGCGACATAGGCTTTCCTAGTGTGGGGTCCAACGTTTTCCGAATTTGTATTGCACGTTAAGTTAAGAAACTTGCAAGAAACTTATTACGCTAGCAATTAAATGTGCATTTATGCAACTTATCTTTAATACATGTTTTTAATTTTTTTTTTATTTTTTCAAAAACAAGGTTATGCAAATTTTAAAGTAATGATTATTAGGTACTTTAAAAGCTTACACGTACCTTTTGTAAGTATTAATAAATTATTTATTCAATCAATAATAAAAATCAATAGATACTTTATATTATACTAGGCCCACAATATATGCATTGCAATGTCGCCGTTACGATATTGATATGCAGATAATTTGCACATCACGTGACCACCTCAGTGACAGAGTTAATTTAGAAAAGTTGCTTTAACCTCGTATGACCCAATTGTACATTACCAAGGGCCTATTTGCATAACAAATTACAACTAATATTACAAGCGGGAGTCTCTTTCTAGTAAGAAAGAAAAGAGACTGCCGCTTGTATATAATAGTTGCAATTTATTATGCGATAGGTGCTAACATTATAATGTGCACCCCACTTCAATGAAATTTAAACCTTTCATGAATGGAGTGAAGAAGCATTTCCATTGTTTTATTACTTTTATCTACCCAAATATCATAAACAGTCCATGATGCGTTCAAAAACCGCACATTATGACCAACATAAAAATAGACTGACTTGTTAGAATAAATTTCTTATCTGTGAAAGTGTTATTATAACTAAATAATATTATCGTTTTCGATAATATTATTTCATTCAAATTTCGAACATCTTTGAAAAACAAAGGAATTTGCTTAGGCCTCTATTCTAATATCACTCGAGATGACGTTTAGTTCGAAATTAAGTGTCAATTTGGAACAAAATTGACAATTGTCGCACGTAAGTAAGATTTCGAATGTTATGATAGTTGGGGTTGACTCTATATTGTCTCTGAATTAAAAAAAAAAAAAACTATAACAGCTGCCAGAGAATTTTTTATTACCGCGAATACCGCCATTACTTTGTTTTGTTGGAAAAAAGATTTAAATTGTGGAATTTTAAATAAACTGTAAATAATTATTATTGTTCCAAATAAATTTCTGTATTTTCGCATTTCTTTTCTGTTTCATTTTATTAATAATTACTTTTAGTCGCCAAGAAAAATCCTGCAATACTGGTCATAATTTGCGGTTACTGAACGCATCATGGAAGCTTATGATATGTGGGTAGATAAAGTAGTGTATGCAACTGTACATAATTAGGCATTAAAACTCGAGTGTGGGTTTATGTTCATAATAGCATCACACGAGTGTTCCTTCCCTTCAGTCCCTTCATTATGTACAGTTACATTAAACTACTATTACAACCAAACGTTACTCAGCAAATCTTACACAGCTAATAGGTTCAAATTAGGATTTATAGGAAATAGTATGGTGGACCTTACGAGGATATATAATTATAAATTACCTGTTGCTGGGCCTCTCTCGACAGTTTTCTTAACAGGGATCCTATGAATGTACCTCCGATGACCACTGAAGGTACGCATACCATCGTCAAACCAGTTAAGTGGGGGGATATTACTAGCAAACTCACTGCTGACCCTACCACCTGAAACAAAGAGACATAAACTTACCCCTTTATTCATGTATAATGTTCTTTAATTCATATTATTTTCTAATTTATTTATTGTAATTTTCATATTTTTTGATTTTTTGACATTTACCAGATTAATATTGACGATCATAATATAAATTCGTATAAATTAGGCTAAGTTAATTTATAATGTAAATTAATATTATGAAATAAATAAATCTAATCTAATCTATATCGAGGTTTTTCTAAAAAACCGGTTCCGATCCCTGCAGTCACCATCAGATATATTATGTCGTAGATTCCGGAGCGCTCAAAAATATCTGGACGCTTAGCCAAGTTGCCAATCGCTAACGCTTAGTGGCGTATCGTAGTTTTCCATCTCTGTCACTCTTCCATATTAGTGCGACGAAGACAGTTAGCTGCCTTTCGTTTACGATTGACGATTAAGCGCTAGCGATTGACAACTTGGCTAAGCACCCTGAACACGCCTCTATCGTTATGGTAATAAAGGCGTGTTCAGATATTTTTGAACGCTCCGGACGCTACGATATATCTGATGGCGACTGTACTTAAATAAATCGTCAGTCGACAACCAAACCCCACTAGTTAAACCGTCATGCACTATCCTTAGCAACCTCGTATGGTCGGCTCTAATAATAGTAATAATATATACAGTGTGTGGTCTTTAACACGGGAGAAAAATGAAATGAGTGACTCCTTAGACTATCAGCAATAATCCTGTAAAGGTCCCGGTGTTTCAAAGTGGTTAAGTTCGGAGATATTGTCATTCAAAGCTATGGACCTTTAGTACTGGATCTTGGCATCACGATGTCGTAGCTTGTCAGTCGCAAGACATCTTGATAGTATACCAGGTAGGAAGTCATAACAATAATTTTGTTTGCATTTTTACACTAATTTGATACGTTTTAAAAAAAAATTGTACATTTTTCAATGATTCAAAAATGATAAGTTATTGATAACTTTTAATTCAAGTAAATGAACCCATAATAATGAAAAATACATGAACAAAAAATTACAAAAAAAATTTTTTTAATTACAATATGTGGAAATGATTGTTGATCAGCTTATTAATGCACCGTTTAAATTTTCACCCCGGTTGTAGGCCACACACTGTATACGATTTTGATCCTCATGCCCTTGACATACGTTCCGAAATGTATAGGTACATATTATTAGACGTGACTGTATCTTGTGCGTACTGAATGAAACTTTCACAGGTTTTTCTTCAAGTAAGAGCGCTCGTGCACCTGTAAGTTCTTACGTAAGTTATAGGGACATTAGGGACGGAGCTATATTAAGGAATGAGAGGTGGATATCACTATCTCATTCCTTAGTATATAAGAACACAGGTGTACGGCTGGCTGGTATAACTAACTAATAACACATAATTATAGTCATATAAGACTGTAGATCCCAACTATCAAATATTACTGGGAAAATAATTCGGAAAACCTCGCATTATTGGAAGTACCAAGAACAGCACATCACTATTCGTTATAGATTTGTCACTCAAACGATGAAATGGTAATATTTACCTGAGTTAAAGCTCTTAGTCCTCCAGAAATGGTTTGTTTGAATGAGCTTTTGAAGTCTTGTACATCTACTGTTAACCTGAAATAAAGAGATAGGATATAGTCATTAACTAACGGGTAGCTAATTAAAATCAACCAGTAGCACCAAAACAAAGCAAATAATATGAAGGGTCCACGGAAAGAACATGTCTATACTTCGTTTTATTTAAGATTAGAATTATCTGTCAAACGGGTGAACAAAGAAGCAGTGGTCGTAAACCTTCCTTCTTCGATTTCGGCCGACACCACTGAATTATTATTACGGTCAAAGAACTAGGCAATATATTATTCCGCGTATTTTTAATGATATACCTGCAGAGTACGATTTTCTAACAAAAAATATTTTTAAAAAGAATTTTAAAACCTTATTGTTAAAAAGGTATAATGTCACGGGTAGTGTAAGTGAATGATTGATAAATGATAAGATATATTTACTGTTTATTGTTATATTATCTGTTTCAAAACTAAAACCAGTAAATATTTACGTTAGGTATGTATTAGTGGTGCGAGAGGTAACATGCTGGCGGTAGGCAACAGAACTCGTTTGTCATAGGTACCTATTTAAAAACAGCCGACAATGTGATGCCTTCTGCGCTACTAGCTATTTATAGGTATAATAAATTAACAATAGAATAGATATTAGATTTAAGTTTAAAAAAGGGTGTCTTTTTCTTTCGCCAACAAACTGTTTTGCAGTTTGGCGAAGTTTTTGTAGTAGTTTTAAGTATTGTATCAATCTTAGAAATAAATAAAAAAAAAAAAAAAAAAAATTCTCGGAAATTATGTATATACATATCATTTGATATTTACCGATAGCTGAACGCATAGTTTTCACATTTATTATTAATTTGTTGGCAAAACTGTATTTAAAAAAGTTATAAGTGTTTTATAAGCAAGATGGCGGCAATTTAGAAAAAAGATATATATTGAAAGCTTTCGTTTAGTGTTTGGCGGTTTTTAACAAAGTATTTTTTTTTATTTGTAACTAATATCGTACCGATTTTACATTTACTGAATTTAATGAAGTTTATGAAGTTTACAGTCTAAAATTTAACAATATTTGCATATTTAATCTGGCTTACATTATGCACTCCCAATACTTTTAAAAGTCATGCATTTAAGGATTAAAACTATCGGTATAAAAGCGGACACGGTGTCATAAAGACTGAGCAGATAACAATACTAAGACAACCCTAATCATCGGCATCGTCGTTTAGTATTTGTCGCCATTATAGGCGGTCTGGGACGCTCTAATGTAGTTTGAATTTGGTAACAAATTAGAAAATAAAACTCAGATGACATACATAGTTTTATTCACTGTCAGTGAAAGAGTCCGAGGACTCGGAACCACCAACGTTTATAATAATTTTTTCCACAGTGTTATCTGTTACATTATCTAATTTAATTTAAAAAAATATATTCTTTTAACATGTTATATACCGTTGCCAACGATATGCCAGCAGTCTCAGCAGTCTTTTTCACACGTTCCGATTTAGTGGGATATTCCTTTCTATGGCACATTTCTTAATTTGTAAATATTCACCACCATCCGCATTTCACTGGTAGTCACAGGATTTTGCTTTCATCCATTTTAAATGTGCACCAACAAACAAAATATCTAAATAGATCAACAATTAATAACGAAATTGAACAAAAACGATAACAACAATCTTTAAGTAAGCTAACAGCAATATAAAACACAACCGACTCAACCGACAACAATATGAAGTCGAATGACAGACAGTGACATTTTAAAATTGTGTGAGAACTCTGCCTCTTTAGGTTTTTTAATGTACAACCTTTCCATGAAAAATTGCAAACGCAATTTATTAAAATTCTTATCTTTTCATCTTAGAATATAAATTAACTAACATTTATGTTTTTTATCTGTTCACAACACTGAGTAATGTGTATTAATATAGCATGATAATAAATTCGTGATATTTAATAACTCGTATTTACTGTTCGATCCGCAGAATTTGCCTGTAAAAAAACCTTATATCTCGTTCTGCAAAGGTCTTTCTAATGCTAAAAAAAACGAAATATAGTTAATACAAATTACAGATGAAAAACCACCTTACTTTTAACAGAATAAGGTGTGAATTTGCCCTGATTTTTTAGGCTTTGCACATGTTTTTCCGTAGACTCTTCATATGTAGTAAAATGATATGAAACTGAGAAGTCCAAAAAATGTGGAACGCTTCACGATTTTGCGTGTCATCCTTGCGCAGGGGCCATGCTAATCTTCTCTGTATCGTTCCAATTTTAGTATATGTACTGCCGAAGCAAGTACGCTTACTTAGGTCTCCAATTTCTATATATACCAAGCGCACGCCTAAACTTTCCTTGCGCGATGTACGTTTATAGCAATTTTTAAACGTTTCTAAATCAACAATTTACATTGCAATACATGAAATGCAAAAATTAGAACGCCAGTAACATAATGATTACATGAAATATAAAATTATTATGGTTTATATATTGAAAAACGAGTATTTAATCGACATTAACGGTATTTAGGCACAGTAGCGACATCTATCGGCAAGCTTTCCAACTTCGCATAGTGTTTGTAATGTTACTGATCTGAACTCCCTACAGTACTACATAGTGTTTGCCATAGTCGTAAGATGTCGCTAATAATCTGAATTCTAAAAGCGCCTAAATTTGTAAGACTAATGAAATTACTCGAACATGATGCCTTAGCCTATTGGTATTCATTAATAGAATACATTTTAAGTCAGCTCTATAATGGATTTAAAAATGACCCTGCTATCCACGCCTACTCTTTAATCTTTGTTCATCATATAAATTAAGAATAGCAGTCAATAATCTTCTCCCATACAAATAGTGTAAAAAGTATTAATCAAATGAATATCATACCTATTAACAAGTTCTCCCGTCCTCTCCTGGTCAAAGAATGCCATGTCCTGATTGAGTATGGACACAAACAAGTCTTGCTTCATCTGAGACGCCACTCGCTCACCAACTTGTGCCAGTAAATGAATGTACATAAATGTAAATGCTGCCTGAAAAATAATTAATAGAAAAAAGTTTTTAATTATCAATAGTATATTCCATTGACAAAATAATAACATTTGAGGTGGGATTGAACTGAGCCCACATCCTAAATGGATACTTAATCCGTAAGCATCAGGCATGATTACTTGATTTTACTCAATAATACTAACTATTATCCCTTCATATGCCTCATTCAGTATCTGACTCAAGCCATTTGGAGTATTATAAGCAAGTTCATTCATGTGATAACTTCTTCGAACAGCGGCATTTAAACACCAAAAATAAACTAACCCCCATATTCATAAACATGCCATAGCTTACAAGCCGCTAATTATTGTTTGTCTCTTTCAGTCTTATAGACATATTGATAAGATCAAAAGAGATAAAGTATACTTAGCCATGTTTATGAATCTCTAGTGCACTTGATTATGAAATTATACTGTACATAAACAATTAGAAAAGTATGTACATTCAACCAATTGGGATCCTAGACCTCTCAGGAACTAAATCAAATGGAAGTGATAAAACTGATAAATCAGAGAAGAAATTTCTTTCTACTTGTCAAATTGTCATTTCAAGCAGCCTAAGGATCTGATTGGTTGAGTGTACATATTTAAACAGCAATAAAATTTAAAACAAACCTGTCCAATGTACAATGATATGAGTTTCATAGCGGGGAATTTGATTTCCTCAATAAAATCAGCTGTGGGATTGTTCTTCATATTGGCAAGCACATTCACCACCACTCCCAGCATTGCTGGGATGTACACATTTAGGAATGCTACTGCTAGTGCCGACTGAAAACAACATTATTTAACTTTAGTACATTTGAATATATGATAAAATTGTTTGAATGTAATCTCTGGCTTTAAAATGCCAGCAAAGTGTGGGCCAACCAGATCCATAAACAAATTTCATATTGTTTTTATAACTCAAACTTGCAACATGGGATATTTTTTAACAAAGTTAAAATAAATACAAATTCAAATGTTTAATAGTGTGACACTTGTTGCTGGCTTAAATTAAATCCTTATCTGAAAAATATAATAGTGTTTTTCGCTTACTAATTGTTTAATTTGATTGCTCCATTATAATTAGAATAAACTGTTTGTGTTTGATAATGCATACTCACAGCAATAGCACCTATTAACAACCATTTGTGAGGTCGAAGATACTCGAACAATCTCTTCCAATCAAACTTAGCACTATCCTCATCTATATTAGGCCTCCTTTGAATTATTCTGGAATTCTGTTGCGCCTTACAAAATGCCGGTCCGTTATTTAATAATAACTTCACTCCTAAGCCTAAACTAACACCTGTACATAACTTCCAGGGGCTACAAATAAGTAGAAAACCGGACTTTGAACTTTTTTCTGAGGCATGTTTTGCTTCTGAAAAATAACGTCTAACGACATTGGACGGTTTCTCTTTCAATAAATTAGTAAAGTAACAACTGTTCTTGACTGGGAGCAGCCTGAAAATAAGATAATTTAATTGAATTATTGATCAATTACGCAGAAAACTCTAAGTGACTTTAGAGAATAGGTTATAGAATTTACCTCTGCCGTATCACGGGGGTTGACTGAATTTGAAGCAATTGCCACATTTTTCAACTGTACTTTACTATAAGACGAGGATTCAATCTCAAAAAAACATGGTTTAACAATTAAATAATTCAATTGAATGTTGATTCGGTAACAACACACAACTGCCAATGTCAGTACTGTCAACGTCAATGTCACAGGAGTTAAAGTCGCGATGTTGTTGTTTGAGGTATGACACGAACCGCAATACTTTTGCCACAAAACTATACCGTGCGCCAGTAGAACCCTAAAACCTTGCATTATTTCAGAATCATGCACTTTCAGAACACGCATCTTAAAAATTTACGACAGTGCAGTTATTTATAAAGCGGCAATAAATTTTGGTCTTATCACCTACTTACTATCTTATACCTTGAGTTCACGTACAATATTAGTTAAAATTAGTGACTTTATAATAAATATAATAATTTATATATAACGTAAAAATAAATCTACGAATGTGTTTCACGATACCGAGTATTTTAATGCCCAGATAAAAATAAACATAAGTTAAAATGATCATTATCCTTTTCTAAGGTCAGCAGTCAAAGGACAGAGCTGACATTTATCTGACTGATACTGCTATGTAACTGGGGATTGAAAAATCAGTCCACAGACAACAAATTCTATTGAATGTCAGCCATATTTGATTATTTCTTCCAATTCTATCATTCTAGTGCTTTTAAGTTCTACTGGCGTAACGTAGGTACCTACGGTCGCGGGTCGGTGCGAAAAATAAAGGCGTCTAGCAGCAAGCCACGCCTATATGTATACATCTCACGTGCCTATACTTTTCGAACTTTCTAAAATGTACCCGAAATAGTAAATCGTTACACAAGGGTTGAGTGATCCATTTCTGCCAAGATATTTTGGCACTCGAACGAAGAGAGAGTGAGTTCGAGGAAGAAATGGGTGCTTTCACCCGAGGTAAACTTTTAAAGAAAACTATTTCGAACGTAATCGCCGATAGCCGATTTTGAATAACTACCGAACCCTACACTGAGCATGGTCTGATATGCGCTTGGCCGCTGTTGTCTGACTAATTGGCTTGCCAGATTTAGGGTGCGGCTCCACTGACGCGGAGCGGAGCGGAGCTGTGGAAGCTCGGCCAATGAGACCGCATCACAGTGTTTCGAATCGAATTTTGAATTTGAAGAATGTAATTGGTCAATATTGCACAGCTCCGCTCCGCTCCGCGTCAGTGGAGCCGCAACCTTATAGTTTTCAAACTACTCCATCATCAAAAATCGGCAGGTTGCATAATACCTACGTATTCATTTTGCCAAATCGAAATTAGACACCGAACCTCCGGGCACCCCCATAACTCACGAATACCGAATATCTCGCAATCACAGATGTTCAAGCACCGTCCATTCTTCGTCGATTGTTTAACTCGAGTGGCGCGAATAACTCAATTATTTGTATATCGCCTTTTTGTTCCGAGGGGCTTGGAAACGTTCGAGTGGTTGTAATAACATGTAGATTATGATATTTGTATGATATTTCAAGAGTGGCAACTGTGCTGGAAAATATTAGAGGTTCATTGTTTTAATTCAATAGCATGATATCGGTTAAAGAGCATGCGCGATTGTGAAAGTAATAGTACATTACTATAGAGGACGGGAAACGAAAGGTTACAGGCCAAGTAGATATATCTGGCCGAAGGAGCTGAGGCCAGATAGAGATACGCGGCCTGTAACCTTGTTTCTCGCCGAGATTTGTATAGTGCTTTTCTCAAACTTGCATTGAAATAAAAAAACGAAAGTGATTTTCATAGTACACAAACAAATAAGTGAAAGAACGAAACGAATCTACAAAATAATAACGATACCTCCTACGTATACTGGTGCAAGTGACATTTTTACCATCTTCGTTTTTTTGCATATTTGGGTTCAAAATACTTATATCTACAAGCTATAAAAATTTTGTGGCTAAATTACCGCTAGTTTTTTATATAAAGTGGCGTATACTGATATAACTAACACCTTTTTTTTGGTTCGAACGTCGTATACTGAGCTAAGTGACTTGTACCACTATACGCAGTACACTTATCGCCGCGGGCGGAAGTTATACCAGTACGCGCGAGCAACACTCTAAAATCTACACATAAAAGTAGGCTCTATTGCTTATTATTTTGCAATATTGTTGTTATTTGATTAGTTGTTATGTTAAATTAAATGAATTATGCGTAACCTACCTACCTAACTAAATATAAAAAATAGTAGATTACTGCTTGCCAGCTAAGCTAATATAGATAGCTGAATATTAGCAAGGCCGAATACGAATACGAATCTGGCTAGCAATTAGGTAGTGTGATTTTCAAATATGTAATAACACAGCAACACAACTGACGTTTTTTAATTTTCCCACATTTTTTTTCATAACCGTCTTATGTATTTCGAGTGTCCCGTGTTCAATAACAATATATTAGAAGTACATCAATGTAGAAGCTTAGACAGAGCGTTTGCCTGCTAACCGCCTTATATATGTACGGATAAGACCGCAAAGATATGCATACATATTCTTTGCGAGCCGATATTAAGAATTCTAATTACTAAATGAAATCAGAGCTTACAATATTCCCTTTGGTCCATGTTGAATAACAAGTGGATAATATTCGTAACGATTTAAATTGTTTTCTAATTCATATATAATGTCTTTAATAATATCGTCTTCTCAAACCTACCACCAGTATTGAATGGAAGAATGACACGTCGTTTATAATTTTAAGTCTGATAGCCCAGACAGTAAAAACAGTATATCAGCTACTTATAAAGACATTGAATTTTGCCATACTTACACTAAAACGAAAGAAGCCTACTTAGTAGTTCCAATATATACTTCTTTTAATTTGAGTCTTAAATTCATTACTAAGTAGTTACGTCTTACTGTACGCACCTAAGAAGTATTGAAGTATGGCATCGAATTAGTGTATATATTTATTTTCTAAAAGCAACGCCGAAATATTTATGTTGATGTTATTTTTTCATTTTTTTTATGTTTGCACAAAAAAGTGGCTCCACTCCACCTGGTCGTAAGTGAAAAGTAGAGCCCAAATCGCTTCAATTGTTATATTGCCTTTTGATGTTGTTAGACATGTCTTGATTACTTGAAATTAAAACTATGTGTTTGTTTCAAGACTTTCTTCCAGTAACCATTAATCCGGTCGGACACTAAGAATAATAAAAAATACACTTATTTAAAAATGATGGTAAATCAGTTTTATTTGTTTTATTTTAAGCGTTTATTTTTCTTTGTATTTATATACTTTTAGACTTCCTGCAATGCCCATAACATACAAAAAAAGCTTCAACGTATACTGGTACAAGTGACAAATTAGGCGAAAACTAACCAATAAAAAACATCAGAGCAACAATTCCGGTTTGTTTAGATATTTACGGTGCTTGATACAAAATATACATCAAAGGCACTAAAAATATATCCGTATTCATCGAGTCATAGTATACTACGTATACGGTAGTTGTCTCAGTTCATCAAAAACAAGAACTCGTAAATTTCACGTATACTGGTGTAACTACCATTTTTTCAAAAACTACTAATTATTTCAAAAAAGTAAATATCTAGATTTTATTCAAATGTATTTGTTATAAATTCTTGAAAATATCACGAAATTATTTCATTGTATGAGCTAGTTACAGAACTTTGTACCTTTGAACAGCTCTCCTGGAAAATGATGATTTTGCACTTGCACCAGTATACGTAGGAGGTATTTAAAAGGTAGGTATTAAAAAAAAACAACTTATAAGTCAAAATTTTTTTAAACCGTTTGTGATAATCTTTTACCCGGTGACATTGACATTAGTTCTTTTTTTACGGTGAAATCGCGAAATGCAAAGATATTCTGTCACTTTACAAGTTACTTCCGGTATTTAACTTTTTAAAGCAGGTTCCTTCCAGTACTTTGCAGTCCTAAGACTGCAAAGTAGTTATGAAATGCCTTTACATATCAAGTTCGAGCATCGAACCAGCGAGATGGTACTTCCGGGTTTAATTTGACATGCGTCGCATTGCGTAACTGCCAACATTTCATTGCAAGTTTAAGAAAAAAAAAACATAAAAAAAATCATCATTTTCAGCCGTTTATCACCCACAAAGAGCGGTCCACTGGTCCCGATCCTGAACTAACCTCATCCAAAAGTGACCCGTACTCTTTCGAATATCATTCACCCATCGAGCGGTTGGACACCCTGCGCTTCTCCCGTCTGAAAGCGGCCACCAATCCGTTATCATTTTGATCCACCTGCCAACAGGCTGCCTGGTAATATGCCCTGCCCATTTCCACTTCAGTTTGGTAATAACGTCTCCGACGTCTTGCACTTTCGTGCGACGTCGAATCTCGGTAAGCATGGCCCATTCCATGTGCTATTCTTATTTTTTTTTTATGGAATAGGAGGCAAGCGAGCAGGCGACGTATCGCCTGATGGTAAACGATCGCCGTCGCCCATGGACACCCGCAACACCAGTGGTATATTACAAGTGCGTTCCCGATTTTTAAGATGGGAATACGCTCTTTTCTTGAAGATTTGAAGATCGTAACGGTCCGGAAACACTGCATCTTATTTGATGCATAGCCCTTTAGTGATGTCACGGCACGGTATGTCATGGTGGGTAGGACACATTGATTAAAGAGGCAGGTTTTCAGGCATTGTAGAATGTCAGCGGGTTTGAGGATATCCGCTAGTTTATTAAAGTTACTTAGGTAGATATTAGTGGTCGGAACTATTTATGAGTAGGTACAAAACTTTAACAAAACTTTAAAATTGACATATTAATAAGGAAACACTTTAACCAAGAAAAATACGAACAGATTGAAAAATCTGTAGGTAGGTACCTATCCAATTTTATTACCTATGTCGGAATATTGAACATGCAATGTTTGGGTGTTTATGTACATATATTTTACGGATATATGTGCTCTTTCATGTCCACTTGACAAGTTTTGCACCCAAAGTTCCGACCACTTTTTTACACGGAACATTTTTTTTTTAATTTTCCGCCTTTTCTACTGACAAGCTGGATCGCGTTTTATAAAGTTTACAATTTACAATTTTGATGTTTGCCTCTCTTTCTAGGCAATACGTGCGTGGGTTAGAAAGGCAAACTACGAAATTGTAAAATGTAACTTTATAAAACGCGACTCTGGTTCACGACAGATTAAACAGGACGTCCCAAAACTATGGGACAGGAAGGAAAAGTACTTTAAACATCGTAGATTAGTAGAGGGTATTTTGCTCAAAGAATACTAAGTATGTTCTTGTTAAAAGTTAGTAAATCTACATTAAAAAAATAAAAAAAAACCTGGCTTCGTCTGGGAATCGAACGATTAATGGTGAAAAAAAAAACCATTTCAATTTTTAAAATGCCAATCGAACGATCAACCAATCAAATTAGTTACGTATTTTATAATTATTCACCGAAAATAAATAAAAACATACCTATCGTAAATAAATATTATTCCTATCCGATCCATAGACAAATTGAACGATTAACTTTATTCATAGAGGAATTACCTATATTGCTCATCCGTATGTCGATCTCAAACATTAATATTAACAAATTCCAATAACGGTAGCAAGGATATCTCTTAAAACCATAATTTATTGTTTGTGGTGACAGGGAAATATAAACCTGTTACAAATACGCCTCTGTCTACTGTATTCTGCTATCCGAAATTGAACCTTGAAGTATTAACGATACGGTCAAGATCGAATATTTGTGTTCAGGTAATACGGACAGTTTTATATTTACCCCATTATGTTCCCCTAATCGTCAAGGCGTGATAGTACAGAATGGCGTGGGATTATTAAAGTTTTATTAGTTTTGTAAATTTTATAGTTTAATATGTCGAATATTAAGGATTAAGTATTGTTTATTAAATCTCTTCTCTGACGACGGCAAATTATTTAGTATCGGTCAGTTGATGTGGGAAATTTCAACAGGAAGTCGATATATTTACGGAAATAAAACTGCTTTATTTTATAATACCTAATTATAAGCGATTTAAAATACCCGTCGTAGATAATGCTCCAAATGTGTTGATACTTGTACCTAACTGCTAGAATTGTACTTATAAATAGGGTAGGTATTTTCTAACATGTCCGTTTTATATTTTTTTCCTAACTAATGCGCAAAAACGAACTTTGCGCACAGTTCTCTTTTTGACGCTCTTGTTATGAAAAAAATCGTCCCTTACACGTGCAAAAACTTCACCCGAGTTATAGCGCACTAGTTAAGTAGGAAATGTACTATTTCAGTACAGATGTAGTGCGAAACGAAACTTTTAAAATTATACCTATTCTAAAAAGATTAAGCAAAATCAAAATAAATGAATAAGCTATTTGTAAATCCTTGAATCATGTGGGTTTTATACATAAAAAAAAACAGCTCACCACAATCACGCCTTTTTATTATATCGTACCTCCCTTCATTTTGTACCGACCACCTTACCCTTGCGCCAAAAATGAGTCAAACTTTCTACACAGTGGGGCGATACCTAACTCAGTACCGTTTGGCACAAGGATGCCGTGGCGCGTCCACCGGGCAGCCCTGGTCCAAAGTGTCAATCAATCGGAACCAGCAAATTGCCGCGAACTGACTGAAACATCCCTAGCTCCAAATTGGAGGAAGAAAGTACACCCAAAGTCGTGACATGCATGGCGCCTGCAATGTCACCACTTCCCTATGTAGAAATGGACTCTAGTTATAATTTACATTACTATTTTTAATACAAATGGCGGAGATATATAAAAGTTAATGGCGCGATGCAAAACAATGTCACTTTTAACCATGCGTAGTTAATAATTTTAACTATTGGTTGTTGATTTACGTATTTAATAGAAGTAAATTGAACACACTTAGATATTTACGCAGATAATAATATTATTTTATTTCAATTTAATTATTTTGTGAATTATTTTAGGATCCCATGATCACAGCGCCATCTAGTTATTGAAAGTAACATTTATGGAGGGGAAGACCCTAATCCCTCCTTCAAATTCTTATTTTTATTGGGAAAGGTTTTCGAGAGTGGCATAGATGGTGATAGCGTGGCACACAGGGACCGGAACCGTTATTTTACAAAAACCTCGAAATAGTTCAATATTTTTAAATGTTCTATACCTACTCTTTATGTAGGTACTACTTAATAATTATTTTATGTAATTTACAATATCATATTTTTAAATTACACTATTAAATTATAAATATTAGATTTCATATACCAAAGAAAAACGACCAAGATCACCTAATTGCCTTCATTTACAAAAAATGTCATTCAGAAAGTAAGATTTGAGGAACCAATGATGGAAACAAATCGGTAATCTTGGAGAAATCGGTAGAAGTCGGTTTTTTAAATTTTCAATTTTGTGATTATTATTTTTTTATTCATATGTTTTATTGATAATTTCAGACTTATAAATGACAATGAATGTCAAGCACATTTATCTGTGTGATCCGATTAGCTCAATGGGAGGGCACTTGTTCGATGCAAGTGTTTAATGAATTGGATTATAGCGGGATAGATTCCTAGTTAAAGTTTTAGGGGCGGTAAAATGCTGCATTGGCGCAGGGTATACAGGGTATTCTGTGCGCCAGTGAAAAACAAAATGATGTAAATAAACCTAAAAAAAAAACATTTAATAATCGGGCATTTTTAACACAATCTTGGTCTTATCACCAATTTAAAACATTAAGTTCACTTACCCCCCGTGACGAAACGATTCTTGTGAACGTTTTTGACAAAAGTAGTACAGTCCCTAGCGTCAATAGTAGATTGTGTCACAAGCTCACAAGGGATCAAAATGGTATATTTCCGGCGTGGGCGTATATTACGTAATGAAGGATTCAAGCGTTAAAGCCCAAGACGAAATAATTTTGATACCGTGTGACACATACTGCTTTTCACACCACCTATGAGAAAAATAAAAGATATATCACATATTTAATATTTATGCAAATGATTGATTCTGAAGAATTTTTTATCAATTATGAACGTACTTACTGTTTATTTTCATATTTCATTGTAATTTTTTAGGCTGGCAATAGAAAGTCCTTGCACAGAAAAGTGCCACTTTGATCCCTCCTAGCAGGGAAGAAAAGACCCGTATTCGAATAGGTGGTGTGAAAAAGTAATTTTGCATATTTCTTGATCGGAAAGTTAAATTTTCGTATGTAGTTAGGCTAGTCGAAAGTCGCTCTTCCATCCCTAGGGTCGAATCGAAAGTAATTTAATTATTTTTTATTGAAACTTATCCATTAATGAAAAACTATATTTGGATCCTGTCGCCACGCTTAATTTATCAATTTGTACAGGGTATTTCTTATTCACCGCTCAAATTTTAGAGCGTTAATTCTGAGGTCATATCGATGAACTTTTACTAGAGACAGACATCTATAGGGACATTAGCAACGTCAGCTCATATGCTAGTACATGTGCTTGTGCACCGTTATAGGCAGGGATCGGAACCGGTTTTTTAGAAAAACCTCGATATAGCTCAATATAATAAAATGTTTCGAGCTTTTTATGTAGTATTCAACATTTTATGTAATTATTAAAGTCATATTTTTCATTACTCCATTAACAAAAAAAATATAAACCAAAGAACGAAAAAGAACGGAATTCGAACCGTTCTTTTGTATGGAGAATAAACTGGTATCCGATACCTGGTTATATGAGCTGACCAGCCAAATTCCGATTCCCCGCCATATTGCAAGCGGGACTGCGGGACTGCATCCGAGAAAAAAAATCTGATGTTCCATACAAACTCCGAGATATTAGTAGGAATATGTATGGAACATCAGATTTTTTTTTGCCGAATCTGATGTCGGTCACATAGTAAAAGTTTATCAATATGACCTCAGAATTAACCCTCTATATTTTGAACGGTGAATAATAAATCACTCTGTATCATCACTATCACTACATAGTATAAAATAAAGTCCCTTTTTCTGTCCCTATATCCCTTTGTAAGCTTAAATCTTTAAAACTACGAAACGGATTTTGATGAGAGGTAGGTATAGTACCCGTGCGAAGGCGGGGCGGGTCGCTAGTTAAACATAAACCTAAGTACCCTACCTACCTGAGAGCATCAGGGTGCTTAACCAAGTTGCCAATCGCTAGCGCCTAATCGTTAATCGTGATCGGTTGCCAACTACCTGTCTTTGTCGCACTAATAAGAAAGAGTAACAGAGAGGGAAAACTACGATACGCTACTGGGCGATAGCGATTGGCAACTTGGCTAAACACCCTGTCCCTGTAGGTAGCTCTGATAATTTGGTTAGTGACACATAGAAGCACTAACGATTTGAGACAAGAGTTGCCGATTTCTAAAGGTAAGGTACGTTCAAACCAAAAGCGCATTCGCTATTCTAACCCCCCACTCTGCGAAATTCAGAACAGCGAATGCTCTTTTGGTTTGAACGCACCTTCAGAGAAACCACCCTCAAACATTCGCGAACAAAACATTCGAACGTCGTCGGCGGCGGACACGCGTCGTTCGCCGGTCGCCGGCAAGAAAAACCGGGCCTAAGAAATTAAGAATGAACCTTTGACAGTTAAGATTTCAGACATATGACGCTTAGCCTTTTGGAAAAATGCTGAATCTTACCCTCATATTAATAAGGATTAGATAAGATAAGATGTCTTTATTGATTAATCTATAAAACTGTCAAAAGTTCATTCTTAGAAATTGGCAACTATAGAGACTCGGTTTATTTTACTTCAGCGCAATTTTAGCGCCATACATATCCATCGCAGCTGGTAATGACCACCCGCGCGTTTTGCGGCCCGCACTCATACAGTCTGACTTTAAAATATTACCAACATACCTACATCACCCCAATAAAACCTTAAGCCTTATTACAAAAAACCCACAGTTTAAATTCGCTTGTCATCTATTTTAGTAGCAGCAATAAAAATATTGCAGCTCCCGAAAATTACCAACTTTCTCTTGCAATTTGTTAATTGAATGTACGACTCTAGTGTGTAGGTAATACAGACGATATTAAAATCTATGGAATAAAGTTAACGGTAAATGTATGTTTGTACAAGTTGGGTATTGGTCCCGGCAGATGGCGTTGGTAAGGATAATGCCACTCATAATAATATGTACTTGTACATTACACTCTCAATGCAAAAAGGTCATAACTCTATAGTACGTTTATAGGTTTTTCGTCATTTTTGTAGCTGTTAATACTAAAAGCAATAAGTACCTGCTCGTTTGCTGTAGCAATACAAAATATGAAATATTGTTTGTTTGTGCTAGAAGTGTGCTAGAGATTACAGTTTTGACTTCTATTATTAGACCTTATAGCGCAAAGTCTGAAATCCGGATACGGAAGTTAAATAAATCTTCTTTACATTTCCCACTTCGGCTAGCCTCGATGTCTTTTCATAGGTAACGACGTGACGGAGAGCCTGCCTCCTACCGCGAAAATTGAAATTCGTAAATTTCGAGGATTTTTCTCTGTCACTCAAACGAAGGCGTCATTAGATTGAGAGAGACAAATCCTCGAAATTTACGAATTTCGTGTTTCGCGGTAGGGCTGGCCCGTGCCCGGTACCGGTACGATCTACTGTGAGTACCTGATATACTAATATATATTGCTAGCAAGAAAATGTTTTGTACGAAATATAACAATGATAACGAGTAGGTACTACCTACTACCTACCTACTAGGTAGGTGGTACTCTATTATGCTTATAAATATCTATCTAGAGATTTTAAATATTACCTACTGAGGTACTTAATAAAATATTATCGAACCGGGATACCTACTCACGTAAATGAAGATTACCGTATAAATTATACATTAATGTATCATATTATTAATACCTACTCACATTAGTTATAATTCTAAAATATTACCGAAGTTTAATTTCCAGACTAAACTAAGTGTTTTAATTGAAATTAATTAATGACCGTAATTTCTCCTCTTAAAAACTACATTCCATAATACCCTAATATATCTCAAATCTCCATCCAAAGTCCCTAACTCCATAATCCAACAAAATCAGTGTACATTACTAACAGATGACGGTACGTAAATATTTACCGAATGTTCTCGTCTTAAGAGATTACGAGGATTTTTATTGTGAGAACGAGCCTTTATTAGTTACGAGAACAACTGTTTGAGATATTGTACAAACAAAATTTAGATTTTTTTACTTATGGGGATTTTGTTTCGTGCTGTCAAATTAGTTTCAAATTGTGTTATCGAAGTTGCGACGGGAGTGAGGAATCGATAAATACCGTAAATTGGGGTAAATATGAATGACGGGGTAAATAGGAACTTAGAGTAAGAGATTTTGTTATTCTAAACTGACCTGTTTGTCCTGGGCTAACAGACCACTTTACTCTACATTCCTATTTACCTTTTTACGTTACATAGTGCGATCTATCGCGATAGTGAATATATCTGCGGCCCGACCGTCACATCAAAATTTGTAAATTTCGGAGATTTGTCTCTTGTCACTCCAATGAAGGCGTCATTAGAGTGACAGAGACAAATCCCACTCTACTGCGAATAAAATAAACCTCCTTCTTTTTGAAGTCGGTTAAAAAAAGATGTGCATAGCTATCCTTAACGTGTGCTCACTCAGTTCTCAGAAACTACCAACGAAATCTGAGAAATGCATTCATTTAACATAATATTTAGTCAGCCTCCGTAGCCTAGTTGGTAGTGACCCTGCCTACGAAGCTGGAGGTTCCGGGTTCGAATCCCGGCGAGGGCATTATTCGTGTATTTATTTATCACATATATTTGTTCCTTGGTCATGGCTGTCTATGTATTTAAGTATCTATGTGTATCTATCTATTATATATATCGTCACCTGGTACCCACATCACAAGCCTTAATTGAGCTTACCGTGGGACTAGGTCGATTTGTGTAAGATGTCCCAAGATATTTATTTATTAATTACCTAACTTCACAAATATCTTCTCTGTACCCAATTCCATGTGTCCAATAACATGGCAAATCATACCTAACCTACAAAAACTAACCAAAAAAAAAACCCAAGTTCAAGTATTAAAAAAAAAACCTGATGATATACGAAGCAAATTATTAACCCTACAACCCTTTTAATTACAAATATCTCCTCTGTACCCAATTCCATGTGTCCAATAACATGTCAAACCATACTTAACATCACATTTAAGTAACCTAACCCCAAATTGCTTATACAAAAGTACAAGCACACAACAAAGCTTTGACTTCAAAATTCATGATAATTTGAGGAACAATTAACTTTGCCTTTCATGTTCACCTTTGTGGCGGCCCAATGCTCCTATTTTACTTTGAAAGCTTAATAGAGAGTAACCTCAAAGAAAAATGTACTTACAAACAATTACACCTACGTATGAAACTATGAGGCACTTCGGAGGAAGCTGAGTCAGCTTGTAGGGATGGGCATGAAACTATCGATGTTTGTATCGATAGACAGACTAAAGTATCCCCTTTTTCATAAACGTTTCCTAACATAGCAAGCCGAAATGTATCGTTTGTGCCTTTCGGTCTTATCGATTTGTCTATAAGTAACAACACTTAGTAACTGTGTAACCGTTTACATAAACCTTATGTCTCAATAAATCCCGATCTGAAACCGTAATATCTGAGAAGAAACAAGTACGATATGTGTGCCTCACCACCATCGCCCACTAACAGAGTTCATCATCGACATAACCAGGCCACAAAATAGTGATCATCCTCCTAAAATTGTGTTCATATATCACCACAACTGAGCACAAAAATCCTTAGGTTTCCCCACCATGTTTGTTTTCACTGTCAGTCAAAATGAGTGGTAAATATCTAACTTGGTTCCGAAAAACCCTACGGTCGTTAGCCAAAGTTAGAACCCATGACTTGCAGATTGAAAGTAAGTCGCATGCCTTACCTTTATACCACCAAGATCAGAACATAATGCAAAGCGACTCGTACCGATAAAATTAATAGATCTAGAGATTTATTTTATTTCATTTCTAAAAAGTCGTAATATTAGTCTGACTTTATTTTCAATTCACCTTCGTGACAAAAGGCCAAAAACCAAGTTTTAACGAATAAATTGTAAACGTATACCTCCATAATCCAATAAGGGTATGGAATTTTAGGTTATATCACTGTGAAAATAATTTATCGGAATAGTCAATTGTTCCATTCAAAACAATACAAACTTTTTTATCGAAAGATACATAGTACCTACATATAGCGGGCTATAACAGTTATTCTTTAAAAGTATGTCAAACCAAGTTTATCGACACAACCGCAACCAGTCATCTTAACAAGTTTCATCGACTTAATTCATCCCTAAGTCCCCACCCTATCCCCCCTAGGTAGCCTTTGTGGGCCCTCTCCAATATTCGCTTTGTTACGCGGGAAAATGTTCCCTCGCCGCGGCATTACTTTTTTATTTATTTATGCTCGTCACAAACAGCGCGGAAAAATATGTAAATGCGAGATTTTACTTTGAAATGGCAACAATTTTTTGAAAAAGGAAAACTGGGGAAGTAAATGTAAGTATAGATTTTTTCCGCATTTCGAGCGGTTCTCAAATCGCGTTGATTAAGAGGCGAAGAGGAAAAATCTTGTAATAATTAAAATTTTATGGACTCTGTGAATTTAGGAAAAATTCTAAACCTTTCAACAAGTCGTTACCTATGCTTAATTTTAGTTAATCAGATGTAGGAAGAATTGTAATCCTTTTAACCAGTCGTTAAGTTCAATTTTAGAAGATTTTGACTGCATTTTAGTTCCTACATGGAACACGGAAACGAAATAATCAACCTCTTTAGAGTTCAGTAGGCCGCTAACTTCAAAATTTGTAAGCATACATGTCTCTGTTACTCAAAAGAAGACGTTATTGGAGTGACAGAGAGGAACGCCCGTTTTTTTCGAAGTTCTCGGTATGAACAGTTTACTTGGACAATTTCGCTAGTAGATAAGATATTACCGACAAAATTTAATCCTGACCCACAAAAAGAGCTTGTTATAGTAACATTGAAAGTCAAATTTTGCGTCAGATGCAGCAATTTTATTTTCAAAGTTACTATGACAAGCTCCTATTGTGGGTCAGGATTCAATTTTGTCGATAGTACATAGGTATATAATAAGTATTGGCACTTGGGCTACAAGCACAGAACTACAACTGTCTGGCTACAAGTGTATGGTGATTCTAAAAAACATGACATTCGGTTGTAGGTAGGCCTCGCATTTTCTAACAAACCCATGATCATTAATTATTTATTATTTTATTTATTTACCCTTCTACAAACTGTTAAACGAAGTATACCTTCGTATACTTCATTTCAAATACCATGGCCCGATGCCACATAAAACTTTGCAGTGGCATCGGGCCATGGTATTTGAAATTGAGGATACATAATCACCAAATTAAAAATTTAAAAAACCGACTTCAACCGATTTCTCAAAGATCCCCGATTTGTTTCCATCATTGGTTTCCTCAAATCCTACTTTCTGAATGCAAATTCTTGTAAATGAATGAAAATTACCAAAAGCGCCATACATGTACCTGTAACATTTGAAGAGATCCCTCGATTTCTCCAGGATCCCATCATCAGACCCCCAACTTGGTGCCAATGGGACCATCTCGGGGTAATACACGTTCGATCACAAAAAGAAATTTTAGAATCGGTTCACTATTCTCGGAGATATCAGGTAACATACATACAACAAAAAAAAAAAAAAAAATCAGTCGAATTGAGAACCTCCTCCTTTTTTTGAAGTCGGTTAAAAAGTAAAATTATAGGGATACTCTAGTAGCTCCGAAATCCGCAAATTTCGAGGATTTGACTCTGTCACTCTAAGGGAAGCGTTATTAGAGTGACAGAGAAAAATCCTGGAAATTTTCGGATTTTGGAGTTCGCGGTACTGAATCGTTATCAGTTTTGTTTAGACGGCTTCACATCTTGCCATAATTCATGGTCAACGGAAAAATTTGTATGTAATGATTATAATATTGTGAATGATTAAAATTGAGAATGGCGCGAATTTTCTGCGTGATATGTTCACCAGCTTTAAGTAGGTACAGATGTAGTGAGAAATGACTTGCCTTCGGAAACGTTCGTCAACGTCATGCTGTTTCAGTTTATCTCACTGAGACTGACAGTAATAGCTGTCATGCTACTTCAGTCAGACTCGGTGACACTGCCTGAAACAGCATGTGTTTACGAACGTTTTCGAAGGCAAGTAATTTCTCACTACACCTGTATAGGTCTTCATTCCGTCATTCTCAAATGTCTAGTTCTAGGTCTAATTACCGTAGCCGATTTTTTTCCAGTTTCACAAAAGTGACACTAAGGGTGCGGCTCCACTGACGCGGAGCGGAGAGAAGCTGCGCAAAATTGACCAATTACATTCTTCACATTCAAAATTCGAAACACTGTGATGCGGTCTCATTGGCCGAGCTCCCACAGCTCCGCTCCGCTCCGCGTCAGTGGAGCCGCACCCTAAGTGTGTGTTTTAAGCTTTACATTTTGAGAATGACCACATTTTGGTTTCGTAGTAAAAATTGCATTTTTCCTCTTGAGTTCCCTGAAAAAAGATAAAGCTAAATAAATATATTGTTAACAGGAAAAATCCGGGTACATCGGGTGTCCGGCAATCCAGTACAGTTCATTACAGGAATTCATTTCACTCTGATTGTGAGAGAGAAAAACGTAAGTAGGTATGTACTTTGGGGGGTTTGGGGTGGTAATGAAGTTTGTGTTTCAGGGAAAAGATGAGTTTATCAACAACAACAAGGAGGCTTCAGTAAGTGACAAACATAATAATATATGTACCCTAGACCTAAGTTTATTATTTCGAACACAGATTAGTTCTTTTTATATGTTCACCGGCTTTTCAGGTCTCCATTATTGTTTCGTAGAAAAAAAATGCATTTTTCGAAGCCAAATAAAGAGATTTTTAACAGGAAAAATGCGGGTACCGCGGGTGTCCGGCAATCTAGTAAAGTCCATTACAGGAATTCATTGTGAGAGAGAAAAACGTAAGTATACAGGGTTATTTTTTCACCGATACAATAAATTTTCCCACATATTTGGTATCGATAATAGATTACATTTATCAAATAAAATTGACATTTTTTTTTCATTTATTATTAATTTATCCTTCATGCAAATGCAAAATAATGGGCCTACTAATGATAAGACGTCAACGGGGTGCGGGACGCAGAGGGCGGCGGAAAGGGGTGAGCGACCTGCGCACGAGTTGGCAACATAGCAGTTACCTCAATCTAAGTGACCTAGTGGTCACGGACGGTCAGTGTCACGGTTGACGTAGGTAAGTGCGCGCGCGCCGCATCGTACTACCTTCAGTCGGAAATTGCTCGTACGAAATGGTTCGTAGTTATTTTCTCATTGGGGAAAATACAGTGGCAGCCCAGCGGCTATACGCTGAAGAAAGTGTGCCCCGCCTGGAAAATGCCAGTGTTATAGCTATGGCCAGCCAGGTCAACAGATTTGACCCCGTGTGACTGTTTTTTGGGGTGAGGGTAGGCCCAAAATTTAAAAGACTTAAAAAATCTAATTAAGTGCATTTGATGAACTTAAAAGTGAGAACTACAGACTTGTGTTGAGAAATATCGAAGGAAACATTCAAAAACGGGCAAGAGTGTGTTAAGATAACCACGGCCAACATTTTGAACACTTGCTTAAGTATGTGAATTAATTAATTAGTATGAGAAATGGACTCCATTAATCAGGTATGTTTTTTTTATTCCAATCATTGTGCATAAAGTTGATTTCAAGTGTCTAAATACGCCTCAATGAAGAAAGTTTCTGTCCTTAGTGCAAGTATGAAGGAAGATTTGGGATCAAGTAAGATTTTTTTGCCAAGTCATAATCATAAGTTGATTATCACCGCTGCTTTTCTAAGCCGCCATGCCACGTGCGATGACGTTGTAAACAAACAGTTGCCAGTTCGTGTGTTTTGCTAGTTATGTACATTGATAATGCGTAATGCGTCCAATTTTCTTATTAGGTTTGCGGATAAGTTCAAACATCGGTATTTTAGTTTTTTTGTTCCAAAGGGGTAGTAACAAAAAATGCTAGTATTCTGTAACTTGGACTACTATTACGTATGTTGATTTTTTGTACTGGTGAAAAAATAACCCTGTATACTTTGGGGTGGTAATGAAGTTTATGTTTCTGTGAAAAGATGGAGACTATCAACAACAATGCAATGATAAAAAAGATTGGGCACTGACGCTTAAGCATCTATGAAATATAAACTTGTGAAATCTTTGGGACAAATTTAATTAGGTGTTTTTTTACATTCCCACCTTATAATATCCCAGGTTTTGTATAGATGATGTTCCATACAAACCCTGGGATATTAGTAAGCGGAAATGTACGGAACATCAGATTTTTTCTTCAATCGGATGTCGGTCTCATAGTAAAGTTCATCAATATGACCTCAGAATTAAAACCTCCTAGTTTTATAAATTATGATGTAAAACATTAACACTTCCAAAAAAATACGTCGCAAGAAAAGTCGTGTCATTGTCTATGCCCCACCGCTAAAGTAGTCGTGATAGCAGTCAGGATTGGCGGCAATATCGCCCGCCTCGTTTAATCACGCGGAGGAATGCGGGGAGTGGAGCCTAGCCAGCTAACTGACTATGGAGAGAACTTGTTTTTAACTGATATATAATTTTCAATTTACCTTTCATTACACTCCGTTTGAACTTAGAAAACCCTTCAGATCCCAGACAGAGACGGAAGGCTCGGGCTACTACGACGACTCACGATAAAGCAGAACAGCAGTATTACCTTCGTGTGTTCCGAAGGGTTTTCTAAGCAGTGTAGCAGTGTACAGGTTTAGTCATGTCGTAAGAGGTGCCCCAACATAATTCGTCTTCATTAGAAATCTCTTCTCCGCTATCATATCCAAATATCCTCATTCGTTCTTCGGAAGGGTATAGGGGCCGAGGGAGGCCAAGGCGAGCATTTTTGGACCAGATCAAGGAGTAGATTAAGGAGAAGGTACCAAGAGCTCAAAATAATGGCGTTTACTTCACCGACAAAAGCCAGGTTCTTAAGCAGACCAATAAGATATGCGAACCATTACCCCCTTATTCATAAACGCCTGCTAACTTAACAAGCCGCTAATAATTGTTTGTCCCTTTCTGTCTTAACAATGTGTCCATAAGAGCAAAAGGGACAAACAATTATTAGCGGCTTGTTAAATTAGCAGACGTTTATGAATAAGGGTAATCTCTTCACAAACTAAAGTGTAATAACTCAAAATTAGAAAGCAATGGTCTTTTTAATTATGTTCAGACTCTTGAAATGTCTAAAATATTAAAAAATATATCTGAAAGATTGTCTAAAAGATTGAATTGCATTTGTGATAGTCTTTTTTCGTCCCAAATGCATTTATAATGTTCTATAAATCATTGTGCAAAATCCGTCTCCACCCTATGATAAATCGCTTATCGCATACGATTGTAGAATGGAGTCTTGGCTACTGTAACTAATAGGAGCTCAGGTCCGAATCTAGAGTCTAGTCTTAGTAACCTCTGATCATTTTATAGAAAAGATCCCAATGGGTCAAAGTGCCCCAAGTATCCGCACAAAATCCGTCTCCACCCTATCCCCGCCATAGCTGACAAAAGGCGCGCGGACATCACGTTATTGGCGAGTCAATAATGCGAGATGCCCGGACACCATAGCTCCGGCATATAGCGGACATGTGTAATAAACACCTCATTGCCTTGTATGATGTTTTACGAGATTTAGCTACCTAATTAAGCATTTTATTTAACGGTATTTTCATTGTCATAATGTTGGTCATCAACCACTCACATGCATTAAGTATTTAAGTAGCCGTGCGAGCTGTCACTTTAGCTTACATGTCAATAGATTCTATCGCAAAAATCTAAGCATATCGATAGGCCTAGCCAAGATGTCATTATGCAATCGTATACGATAAGCGATAAGTAACAAATGTATGAGAATGACAGCTTCGAACGAAGAGTCACGTGACCATTTCCATACATTATGGTCACGTGATTTATCGCTTATCGTATACGATTGCAGAATGGAGTTTTAGCTATGGCTACTGTAACTAATAGGAGCTCAGGTCCGAATCTAGTCTAGTCTTAGTAACCTCTGATCATTTT
Source organism: Thaumatotibia leucotreta (assembly GCA_025490895.1). NCBI lineage: Eukaryota > Metazoa > Arthropoda > Insecta > Lepidoptera > Tortricidae > Thaumatotibia > Thaumatotibia leucotreta. Next base: position 8,295 of record JALPQI010008002.1, on the reverse strand, counting down.
ATAGAAAAGATCCCAATGGATCAAAGTGCTCCAAGTATCCGCACAAAATCCGTCTCCGCCGTAGCTGACAAAAGGCGCGCGGACATCACGTTATTGGCGAGTCAATAATGCGAGATGCCCGGACACCATAGCTCCGGCATATAGCGGACATGTGTAATAAGCACCTCATTGCCTTGTTTGCCATGTTTGATGTTTTGCGAGATTGCGCTAACTAGGACTTATGTTTGGCGGACGTCTTTTTAAGCTGAATAGTTTATAATAATATATGTCTGTGATAATATAGGGAACTGTATGCTGGTACGCGTTACACTGTTTTAAATTTTAGTCAACGTTGTGCGAGATGGCATTGATTAGTTTTTATACAATCAAAGTCAAAGGCAAATGATTCTTTATTCAAATTGGAATAGCAACAATAGTTATTTGTTATGCAAGGGTGCAAAGTTGTATTTTACCCGCGATTATGAAATTGAAACACGAGCAGCGAAAGGATTCTATAGTTGAACCACGAGCGAAGCGAGTGGTTCTAAAATAGAATCCTGAGCGCAGCGAGTGTTTTAACATACGAGAAGTAAATACATTTGCACCCGTGTGTAACACAAAACTTTTCCCCTTACTATAGCGAGGAAACTCAAAAAAGGTAATTATTTGTTCACATTAGAATCATCATCGGGTTAGTGATAATAATTTTCCAAATGCATCATGTATGTATGTATTTCGACGCTGGGAAAGGAGAAATTGGATAAGCGACACAGTGCGTACTTTACAGGAGAGGCAAAAAACCGCCGAGATTTTCGAAAAAAAATCATTAAAATGAATTAGTAGGCCAAATCAAATAATTGAAGCATTATTTATGGACATAAATATGTTTTCTATGTGATGTTTTAATTATTTAACGTATTCAAGTGTTATTTAAGGATTTACTGTCGCTTAAGCAAAATGGTCGGAAAATTGATTCAGGTAAAATTATCTAACCAACACGCTGTAAAGAAATAAAGGAAGGTAAAAACGTCCACCCGAGACTTAGATGACAAATTCATCATGTTAAAATTATCTAACTGCCGAAGTGGCTTATTTTATATTCGGGTAAAAATATATAAATGAAAAAAATAGCATTAATATATCAGTAAGAAATATCCACATACTTAAAATGAGAAACTATTTTAGACTTCATAGTCAGTCATTTCAATTACAAGAGTAACATTCCGTGACTAGTAAACGAATTTACTTACACGTGAAAAAAGAAAGACACGGTATTTTTATAACTTTATTCCAAAAAGTAGGTAATATATTTTGTTTTTCTATTTGAGATCATTTCTCTTTATTTTTTTTTTGCATCATGCATCATGTATTTTCGACTCTTTGTATATTACTATGTATTATTGACAGGACAACCCCTCTGCCAAATGTTTCTACATAACGTGACAAAGAATAAAATAGCAGACATTTATGTATGCAAATTGTTGCTAACTTTTTTACTGACATTTCATTCATGCAAGTTAGGATAAGTGACAGTTAAGTAGTATTCTAATGTAAATTCAGGTAAAAAGGGATACCTAAGCGACATATGGTTCATAAATAAATGTAGGGGTAAAAATGAATAAACGCCAATAGTTCAGATATCATAGTTAAGTAATATTGTCTAACCGTCTTTAATTTTAAATTAAGATAAAGGTAAAATTGTCCAAACGACATGAGAACATATCATACAGTCAGGTAGAAATAGCTAACCCACAAGTGATGATTAGTTGTTACACAGCAAAAATATCCAAGTAAAATTTAACCTGTCATGACAAATAGGTAAAATAATCCAAGATTCATTATGTTGAATTATATTTTATCTAATCTCCATTTTCTTAAAAGTTGTCAAAAACCAAGTCGTTTAGTAGTAAAAAATGATCGAAAGTTCTCTAAATCACCGATGGGATAAGCGACACAAAAGTTGTCAGATGGATACGAAACCTAGCTCATTCGACGCGGAAAAATTTGCCGATTCTAACGGTGTGTATAACTCAATATCTTCAAAAATGTCGCTTATCCAATTTCTCCTTTCCAGCGTCGATTTAATGCAAGATTTTGTCGCAGTAAACTTACCACGAAAAAGTAAACGCAGCACGATTTTAACACATTCCTGTAGTTGCACAACAACGCCAATGCATTATTAAATCATTCTCATTCATTATTTTTACAAAATTATAACAGAACACCCTGAAAGTTGTTTAGTTTACTATTTTTATGCGTGTTAAATAAAGATTATAACCTATAATATTCTTTGACAATGTTGACGTTGACATTTTCTGCGTTTTGTGATTGCATCTAGTCATCTTATCATCATTCACTAAAACAATTGTTACTTATGGAATTTTAGGATTTATATGTTAAAATCATCATATTATATAAAGGTTTGTATTTTACACTAAATTCTCAAACAAATTATTTAATTATCATTAATATGGAACAATTTCCATGAGCATTTTACGTTTTGTTATTCCAAAACCAAGGTCATTACTTTGCCACACAAGTGAATAATATGCGTTTTTACACGTTCGTATTAAAGGATAAACGAGCACTTTACGAGCTAGTGAGGGGAAAACTCCTTTTAATGGTCTGAGTATTAAAACTACTTCGGGTTCTAACCGCTGACCCTAGAAGAACCGGTAAGAAACTTGGCGGGACTTATTTTTTCCAACAATCATGGTACATCTTACAAGTAACATGAATAACATGATATAAAAAAACTAAGACATAAAATTGATTTTAAATAAATTGAAATATAATAATAATAACAAAAGATGTAAAGTCAGAACATTTATATGTAATCAAATCATTGATAGAGAAGTGAATGTCTCTCTCCTAATAAGTATATAATAATAGCATTATGTATATAATAATAATGTCTGGAGATTTATAAGGTCTCCAAGCGTGAATTATTGTAATTGAATGTCATGACTTTGAAACAAACTAATAATTGAATCCTGAATTACTCCCACGATGTTTTATCATTCATGTAGTCTTGTGTACTATAATAAGCTTTACCTAGATGTAAGTTTACGCTTTACAAAATTCTTAAATTTATTGACTGAATATTCAGTAACATTTACTGGAAGTTTATTATAAAACCTTACACAATTACCCAATATTTATATCGCCAAGCCTAACTAGTAGAATAACGTCTTCGTTTTCGGTTTCAATTTTCAACATGTCATGTCATACTTCCTCAGCTCTTATAGGTTTTAGAGATGTGAAGGAATGCATAGGTACCTATTCAAATAATAACAACTCACAATTTAAGTAGAAGTGATATCGCTGATATCTGAATAAGATCGGTTTTGCTCTTTTTGCTCCATATTTTCGAAGTTTAAATTAAATAATCAGCATTTAGTTAAAAATTATCGTTCGCAAAACAATAACTAGACAAAACATCAAAAAAGCATTCTCAAATCCAGTACCGGCTATCGTGCCGTGGCAAAATCAAACCCTTCCGTACATATATAATCCTACTGAACGCTGAAAACTTAAGAACGCCCAGTAAACATCTCGAATAGAACCTAAAAACCGTAAAAATGAAGCCTATTGAGCACAAAGGAAAGTCAACTCCTAACAGCTACTTAAATACCACATTTATTCTCATTGTCCAACACCACTTCAACTCGATGCCGTTTGGTCTCAAAACGGCGCCATTCCTCAATCCTCAGGCAAAACCTGCCATTTTGTCACTCGTCAATAAGGACTATATTTAAACATATTCCGGGAGAAATACCGCCTTATTGACAGCTGGAGGAGTGGTGAAATTTGCCTGAAAATGTAACCTTTTGTGTTGGAGTTAGGACCTAGATTCTGTGGACAGGACATTAATCTGTGTCTTGCGATCCATCAATTGTCAACATTGGACTGGCAGGGGGAGGGTGGGACAAAGATTAAGGCTTATTGTCTGTAATGGTTGTGAAGGTATGTTTTAGATTTGTCCGTGAAATATGTCCAGTAATTACTGGCCACATTTTACGCCGAAAATAGATAAGTAGGTACACATAGGTGATTTCGTTTGTTTAGGATTAGAAATAATGTAAAAAAGTGGACGTGTTTTTTTATTAAATATGGGCGTATTGTATAATATATAACATCTAATATTACAAGACGGTTGGACGACCCAAGTACAGCTGGGAGGACACAAAAGCAGATCTGCGACACCTTCAAGTCAGCAACTGGCAAGAAGTTGCGCATGATCGAGACAGATGGCGTGCTCTCGTTTCTGTGGCCAAAGAAGACCCTGTGTGGGTCCGTGAGCCAAGTTAGTTATATTCTGTTGTTGTTGTACACTGGCCATTTTTTTCCGCAACTCGACATCAATCATGCCTATTTTGCGAGGTCCCAACTCTGGCCCAGTTTTTGTTGGGAACTTCACAAACACCCCAAAAATAAGAAAGATACTTAAGTAAAAAAAAAACTACCCACAAAGAAAAACGTTCGAAACGTCGGAATGAAGTTAAAGTTAGTTAATATACGCGAGTTTATCCATTTCATTTAATGTGTAATCCTCGCGGTAACCGAAGAAAATATCATAAATATACCTCAGACTATTTTTTCCACTTGTTTTTAATCTTCAGTAATAAAAAGCAGACGCTACCTAATAATCTAATCTGTGCTTCATATGATATGCATTTTATACGTACAGTTTTCAATATTTATTTTTAATTAAAAAAATGTACCTACTTATGATCTCTAAATAGGTTACCACCTATTCCCCACCACCTATTTCCCTATTCCCGAGTCAATAAATTCGATTTGCTACAAAAAACTGCCTTCAACCTCTTTTCTTTCTTTTCAAAATTCTCTTTATTAGTTTATTACGTATGCTCATGCTATGTTAGGAGACTTATGAATATAGGGGAAAGAATATGAAAAAACGGTTTAAAATACAATATAGCTTCAGCTCCATTGAAACTAGCATCACAGTCGCAGCATCCGTCGATTAACACTTTCCGCAAACTTCCCTCTCTGCCTAACCTACTCTATGGGGGCACAGATTACCTACTACTGGATCCAGCTGTTCATAATCTTTAAAAGTATTCAGGTTTACTGCCGCAAACTTCGAAGTTCGTTTTCGGGGATTTGTCTCTGTCACTCCAACGAAGGCGTCATTAGAGTGAGAGAGAGAAAAATCCCCGACATTGACATAGGCGAAATAAAATAAAAATACTAATAAATCGTTTCTTCTTTGTCACTTTGACATTTGCTATTATTAGAGGACGAAACATATTACATAACTCAAATAGTTACGGTAAAACCTATAACTATAGTCCGATACTGCTGCGAACATCGAAAATATCGAAATTCGTAAATTTCGATTATTGGTTACAACAACGAAGGCTTCATTAGAGTGACATAGATAAATACTCGAAACTGGCTAATTTCGTAAGAATCGTTATGTTAAAAATTAAAATATGATATAAAATTTTATCATATAAAATAGTTACTTAAAACAAAAATATGAAAATTAACATTAGTATTACAGATGAACATGAATAATTCGGTGTTACGATAGTTATGCGCAAAGACAAGTTATAAGTAATGATCATTATGATATAAAATTATATAACAAACATTTTCGGACTTCCAATAATCGAAGTCGCAATTTTATGTGAACTTTGGCGCACCCAGTTCGTCAATATAGTGGGAATGGTAATGACTCGATTTTTGCGACGGAATAACCGCAGGACCCTTAAACAAAATTAAACATCGACATGACTGTTATCGATGAGTACACCCTGTTCTCATAAAAATACTAAATTCGTAAATAAGAAATACAGTATCCATCTAGGCTTTGTGTTAAAAATCTAATACTTTGTATTATTTCCTATGGCCTTGGGGTACCTACATTTTATCAGTCTTTGTTATTTTGATGGGTACTATATCTATATATGAGTAAAATAATGTTTAATTTTGAGTTGGTATGATTTTTATTTTTGTATTTTTTTTATGCTACGGTAAATTATTTATTAATTGTATTTATTTATCGATCACTATAACACTTATCGATAACAGTTTATTGCAGTAATTTTTGTACGTCACGTTTGAGTACTGTATGTAAAGTAGGTCCTTTGGCAGTACTCAAACGTGCCGTCACTTTTGAGTATTTCATATAAAATTCCATAGTGGTGATCGTTTTGACAGTTCGAAAAAAGATGCTGATTTGACTTGCCAGTCATCATGCCTATGCTAGATCTGAATGTAAGCGATCTGTAAAAGGGGGTTTCCCCCTAAGGGGGCTAGCTAGTGATTGTCAAAATTTGGCTTGGAACAAAGCGCTATTTACCAACGAGGAGCCTTTGTGCGGCATTACGGCACTCTACATAATATTGTGGAAGTTAGACAATAGTCTGTTTGCTTCGGGCTTAGGAAAAAAGGTGTTGGACGATGAGTTTTGGATTCCCGGATGTTTGAGTTTCGGATTCGGGTGTTTTGGAGATTTGGAGTGTCTTCAGTCGAAAGTGGAGATTTGGTCCTGTGTCTTGTAAGCTTTCGGTTAGGTGAATTGGTTTGCTGTTGTCATTGTAATGATAATGACTGTTTTTTGTATTGAAACAATCATATGTGTTAGGACGTTTAAATATATCTTTGCAACTATACTACTATGATGAAAGAGAATGTTTAAAATTAAGTGAAAAGTTAAATAGATTATTATTACTTCATTCATCATCATCATCATCATCACATCAGCCGAAAGACGTCCACTGCTGAACGTGTATTACTTCATTATTGTGTTATAAATAATAATTGTAATGACTTAGATATTTCCTGTAATGTTACAGTTTTATATTATTAGAAATAAATTTAAATATACAAACTTGTTTTGTTTCAATAATAAAACAACCATTATGGTTATTTTAACAGCGGGCTTTAACAGCTCTTATTAATTATCCTGACGTTTCAGGCGTGATTTTAATCCTTCGCAGGCACATAAGTGCGAGTTACAACAAAATATGAGTAAAACCCATGAAAGATAAAATCAATAACTTATCGTTGTGTTCGATTAAAATTGAATTGTTGCAGAATGTGTTACCTCCTTATGAGTAGGTACTTTTAAACATTTCAACAATTAATACCTACTATAGCTATTTCACTTATTTCGATTAAAAAGATTTCTAAGGTAAGTAAATATTTTAAATATTACAAAGAAGATATAATTGGGTAGGTTCTAACATTCTGAAAATAAACAAGTAATTGCGATCAAAAGAGATTTCAGTGTAGGTACTACAAAAACTTTCTGATACAAATTGTATTTACTTTATAAATTAATTCTTCAACAAAGCCAAGTACGCTAATTAAGTTGATAATATTCAAATAACAAGATAGTAATATTCCATTCAATAAATATTTAATTTAATTGCTCAAACAATATCAAACAACCTAAAATAGAGCGCATAATTAAATCGCCCAGAAATTAAAACCCCCGCAATTTAATCCGAATCGCCAATTACGAACAACAAAACCCATACAGATCGCAGCAATCATCCAAACCAAGTTATGTCAAAATTAATTGGCCGAAAACCGTTATGCAGCTTCGAGCACACGTTCGAAAGCAACGGGTTCGAATTTCAAATGAGGCACGCCCCCCCTGCCCCGCCCCGCCGCCATCTTGAATCTGAGTGGGGGGGCAAGGGAGTTGAATTATTTCATTCCATGCCGGCCTGCGTCGGGTAACGGATTTAAACAATTGCCTTAACAGGGAATGGGTAATTTTTGAAAGGAATTGTGTGGGTATTTTTTAGAAGCTTTGATGTTTATGTTCGCGTAGTTAATAAAACAATACTTAAATGATAATTTTGATGGTTTACGTAGATTTTGGCGCTTAGAGACATGATGTAACATTGGAGATATATTTTTATTAAATTAATTTCACAGTCTTGTGGGTGAATCAACTTTTTTCTGTCGGTTGCCATGGTTACGGTCACCTGAGTGACGCTGGTTTTATGCAAAATTATGCTACTGCTTTACTCGTACGAAATTATGGGGGTGTTTAGTCAAATTCCAAAAAATGTAGTACCTACCTACCTACTTATCTGTAGCGCTAGCGTTTTGTAGTAGATGTTACATATGTTGAAAAAATATACAATTTGAATTTTGAATACAATACCATAATATTTTTTCATAATAAACAGGCAGAATTAACTATAGTCCTAATGTTCGTATATTCACAATTCTGCAAAAGGTTCAGTACCGAACTTTCAGTGTATTCCCGCGCTAAAGCGCGTTTCAGGCAATTGACGCGTAGCGAGGGAAATATTTTCGTTGCGGCCG